>CABHPH010130067.1:26286-37963 GCA_902168325.1 Peromyscus nudipes
AGAGAGAGAGAGAGAGAGAGAGAGAGAGAGAGAGAGAGAGAGAGCGCAGATGCACATGGATGCCAGAGGACAAACTCCAGTATTGTTTCTTGGATACTGTCCGTTGTTCCTTAGATACTGTCCATCATTTTTATTTGAGACAAGGTCTCTAACTGACCTGAAATTCCCCATTTGAAATAGGCTAACTAGCCAGTTTACATCATGGATCTGCTATTTCCACTCACCCAACATTGTGGTTCAAGGTGCATGCTGCTGCTATACCTTGTATTTTCGATCTCTTGGGATCGAACTCAGGTCCTTGTGCTTGCGAGGCAAGTTCTTCACTAACTGAGCTCTCTCTCCAGCTCCTTACTTAGATTTTCAAAACCCAGTAAGTATGTTTACAATAGGATTAGCACAAGCATATAAGCAGTATATTCCCCTATGCTGTGTATTTCTAATGGCACTGACTGAGAGGAAGATTTCAATGTCATTACCTTTAAATGTGCTGGTATATCTGCAGTATGACATAGCCTAAAATGTCAGTGGCGTAACTAATGTCAGATTTACACACTTTCAGAAACTTCCTATGTGCCCACTCATAAATGGATGGACATTCCTAAACTGAAAATAAGATGAAGAAAAATAATTTTACAAAACAGAATTTAATTCAATAGGACAATTTTGAGAAAATAAAGCCACTGAATCCCTGATCCCTCCTCTAAGACTCTTTAAAGAAATACACCATTTAAATAGTAGAAAATAGATAAAAGAATTTTCTTCTGGTTTGTTTCTAGTTTTTTGTTTTGTGAGAGAGGGTATCACTATTTAAACTAGGCTACCATCAAACTCTTCATACTCTTAGTTTAATCCCCTCTGTGTTAGGATGAAATACACACACCACCATGCTTGGCTGTTTGTTTTTTGACAGGAGATCTTCCTATGTTGTGCAAACTGGTCCCAAACTTGGGCTTAAGAAGCCAGTTGTTTAGCATCCTGAGCTGCTGGGACTATAAGCCAATATCACCAGGCTTGGTAGTCATCTTTGGATATTAGAAAACCCAGTGACTGAAAATAAAGCTCTGAAAGATATTTGAACTTTGTAGTAAATTGTTAGAAAATGATACAGTTGTGAAAAATGTTCAATCTCCTGTCACAGACCTGACAGAGACTTGTATCTATGTGGCCTTGGAAAAGTTACCTCTTGTCTCTGAACTTCATATCCCTCTTTTGTAGAAGGAAGTGATGTGGCTACTTATTAACTAGATTGCTGTTAGGATTGAAATTAGATTATGCAATTGAATAATTTAGTATGGTAATTAGACTAAAGAAAGCATTCAATAAATACAAAATAATAACAAAAAATAAACAATGTTTATAAAGAGTTAGATGTATTGCTTTTTTGTTTTGTTGTTTTGTTTTGTCCAAGACAAGGTCTCATTGTATAGCCCTGGCTTACCTGGAACTTGCTATGTATACCAGGCTGGGCTCAATTTCAGAGATTCATTTGCTTGTATCTCCCGAGTTCTAGTACTGAAAGTGTGCACCGCCATTCCCAGAAATATTATCTTTTGAAGTTCTATGTCAGTCTGTGTAAGAATCTGGAAAACAGATGTACCAAGAATATGTACTCTGCATTTTTTTCCCTTTCTAAACTTCACTGGAGCCGTTCTCACCATCCTCGAACCCAGGTATTTACTGCTGTGGTAAACAGCAGATTCAAAGGTTCATTTTCCTAGACTTGCAGGGGAGAGGGGAGAAAATAATGAATAAATGTGAGTAGATGAATGCATTTTGTGATAAGTACTAGGCAGAAGTAGAATCCTAACAAAACGGGGTTTACAATGATAACACAAAAATAGCAAGACTCTTGGCATACAGGACCTCATAGGTCATGGTATGGACTACATATTTTTAAATAATCAGGAGCATGATGCACATTGACTTTTATTTTCAAATTACTGCTTTGATTCATAGATTTGAGAGTATATAGGCAGCAAAAAATATAGAACATCAATAAGAGAGGGAAGTTGTCTGAAAACAGGACATATGTGTACAATGACAGAGATAAAGAGAAATGGATTTACTTGAGAAATATTTGTAAGCTCTCAATCATTGACATGATGACAGCTTAGATAAGGGATGTGAGGAGCAGCAGTTCAAAAGAGAGAAGAAAATGAAGAAAGCTGCCAGCTTTCTTAGGAACCTTTAGGAAGCAATGGTGGCATGAATGAGACCATGGAGATAACCAGTCTTCTCCCTGGGGGATTAGATATCAAGGAGTTTTGGACACAAATGTTAACGAGTTTCAAAGAAATGTATAAATAGAATAACAAAGTATCTGACCCTCACAAAAGAGGCTTGGAGCATGAGCAGAAATTTTGGTTCCTCATCAAGGAGTGAGCATTTAAAGTTGGAGGAGGTGTGGAAGAAAGGCTAGAAGAGAAGGCTTGGTATGTCCACTGGGGAAATAAATGACTGTAGACTGAAACATTCCAAACAGACATTCAACCTGTCACAGTTCCAGAGTGTGTCAGGGTGTCAGAACCCAGGGTGTCAGTGGTGGTTTACTGCTTCCAGAACTTCTCTTGCATCCAAGATGATCTCATTCTGAAGGTCTGAATCACATTTTCTTTTTATTTTATTTTATAATTTAATTTAATTTTACATATCAGCCACAGATCCCGCCCCCCCCCCCCCGCCTTCCCCTCAGCCCACCCCCCATTCCAATCTCCTCCATGGCAAAGACTCCCCTGAGGATTGAGTTTAACCTGGTAGATTCAGTCCAGTCAGGTCCAGTCCCCTCCTCCCAGGCTGAGCCAAGTATCCCTGCATAAGCCCCAGGTTCCAAACAGCCAGCTCATGCACTGAGGACAGGACCCAGTCCCACTGCCTGGATGCCTCCCAAACAGATCAAGCTAATCAACTATCTCACTTATCCAGAGGACCTGATCCAGTTGGGGGTTCCTTAGCTATTGGTTCATAGTTCATGTGTTTCCATTCATTTGGCTATTTGACCCTGTGCTTTTTCCAACCTTGGTCTCAACAATTCTCGCTCATACAAACCCTCCTCTCTCTAGCTGATTGGACTCCCGGAGCTCCACCTGGGGCCTGGCGGTGGATCTCTGCATCCAGTTCCCTCAGTCATTGGATGAGGTTTCTAGCATGACAATTAGGGTGTTTGGCCATCTTATTACCAGAATAGGTCATTTCGGGCTGTCTCTGCACCATTGCCAGTAGTCTATTGTGGAGGTATCCTTGTGGATTTCTGGGGACCTCTCTAGCACTTTGCTTCTTCCTATTCTCATGTGGTCTCCATTTACCATGGTCTCTTATTCCTTGTTCTCCCCCTCTGTTCTTGATCCAGCTGGGATCTCCTGCTCCCCCAAGCTCTCTTTCCCTCAACCCTTGCCCTTCATTACCCCCACTCACGTCCAGGTTGTCCACGTAGATCTCATCCATTTCTCTGTCATTGGGTGATCTCTGTGTCTTTCCTGGGGTCCTGCTCTCTAGGTAGCCTCCCTGGAGTTGTGAGTAGCAGTCCAGTCATCCCTGCTTTACATCTAGTATTCTCCTATGAGTGAGTACATACCATGTTTGTCTTTCTGAGTCTGGGTTACCTCACTCAGGATGATTTTCTGAATCACATTTTCAAAGACCTATATGGAAATAAGGGCTTGGATATTTCATTTTATGGGAGCATATTGCATTGCACTACATGGGATATCATGTACTTCTAGAGTTGAAAGTTTATTTAGAATGGGAGCCCACAAGATACTAGATGATGCTTCTGAAGAGGAGGTGTACTGATTAGTTTTATGTCAACTGGACACAATTTAATGTTATCTGAGAGGAGAGAACCTCATTTAAGAAAATGCCTCCCTAATATTGGGTTGTAGGCAAACCTGAGGAGCATTTTCATAATTAGCTCATTGTGAGTCATGGCATCTCTGGGCTGGTGCTCCTAGGCTCTATAAAAAAGCAGACTCGGCAAGCTATGAGGAGCAAACCAGTAAAAAGCATACCTCTACTGTCTCTGCATCAGCTCTTGCCTCCAGTTCCTGCCCTATTTGAGTTTCTGTCCTGGCTTATTTGAAGATGAACAGTGCTGTGGAAGTGTAAGACAAATAAAATAAACCCTTTCTACCCAGTTTGCTTTTTTTTTTTTTTTTGGTCATGGTGTTTCATCACAGCAATAGAAACCCTGACTAAGACAGGAGGGGAATCAAAGAATGGGGGCTCTAAGAGGTCAGACACATTGGGAGGATGATGTTATGAACACTGTATGAAAATCCAAAACTAAGTGTCCTATACATACAAGACTCAGTAAATAGCCCTGTCACTCTGATGAAGTACCCTGACAAAGGTAAAGTGAGAAAGAATAGATTGTTTAGGTTTGGAATTCAAGGTACCATCCATCGTGATGGGAAAGTCAAGCCAGTAAGAGCTTGAATAAGATGACCACACTATATCTATAGAAAGAAGAGAACAGTAAACACTTGTGCTCATCATTTCCTTTTTTGTATCATTCAGGGCTAGAGACCAATGAATGGTGCCACCTGCAATAATCTAGTGAAGATAAACCTTCACAGGCATGACCAGAGGATAACCTAACCAGATGATCCCTCACAGGTGAGCCCAGAGGTCTGTCCTTAGATGATCTGGATCTTGTCAAATAGACAATACTAACCATAGCATTCAAATAATGTTGCTGATTGTGCTGCTGTTGAGGAAAAAGATACTCATTTCCTAGAGATGCACTTTAGCTTAAATGAAAATTATTGTCATGGAAATATTTTGCTGCTAAGTGATGATGCTTAAATACATTTTTTAAATTGGTCACACCAAGCAATTTAATTTATATTATCTGTATTGAAAATGGAAGATTCATTTGAAAGTCTGTTTTAGGACATCTTTGATACTTTAGCTTGCATAAATGTAGCAAAATTTCCTTTTCAAGAGGATCAAATAATACTTTTATGTATTAGAAAATGACTGAAGTGGTGAGTAGAATCTGTCCTCTGATGAATAGTTTGAGAAATAGTGATTTAAATTGTACTTCTAAAATATTTCTAACATATGAAATTAATTGTAATGATATATATAATTATGATAAAAGAAAACAAGTTTAGGACCAACTAGTATTATAGACTAATATGACAATATACATTGTGTGTGTGTGTGTGTGTGTGTGTGTGTGTGTGTGTGTGTGTGTATGTGTGTGTGTGTATGTATGTGTGTGTGACCCTACAGGGATCATTTAAATCTTATTTTTCTGAGTGGGATTTGAAACTCATTCTGCACTGCTGAAATTCTTAGGAAAGTCTTTAAAGCTTAGGGGGATGAGATTTAGAATATTTTTTAAAAATTCTAAATGTCTTAAAACAGCCTAGAACTCCCTTGAATTAATTCTATGTCCAATACTTTAAGCTTGATATAGGCACACACTCATTTATCACCTTGCCATTAGGGTGACTTGTAGAATTTAGACAAAGTTAATGGACCAGGCTCCCAAAGGGTCTTAGACTAAGGCATAGGATGGATTCTAACTAGACATACTCTTTCAGCAGGAAACCATATTAACCTTAAAAGTACCCAAGGATATGTAAGTATGAGATATAATGCTTAAAAATCTCTTATTTTTTAGGACTGGATATATACATGGAAATATGGGAGATCTTATGCTTATACTTATATGTATGTATTTGATCCTCAGATTACAGTCAACAGGTTTTGCATCATGAATTACAAAAGCATTAAATGTGGTATGAGCAAAAATTTTAGGTATTTAGGTATAGGTATCCAAAGGGTAAGATAAAAAAAATGTTTACAAGAAAAAGTACAACTAATAAAACCAAGTTCAAAATTATTACATCTAGGCCATTCTCACAATGCTTTAGAATAAACTTGGCTTAGTAAATCAGAAGAAATGGTGGTCCATAGGAGTAATTAAGATTCTTGTAGGAAGAATTGGTGGTACATGCTTATGATCCCAATGCTCTGGTGGTTGAAGGAGGAAGATCACAGATCCACGGCTAATCTGTTCTATATAGGTAATGTCAGGCCAATGTGAAGTACAAGGTGAGACCCAGTGCTCAAACCTGAAGGATGAAGATGTAGCTTAATAATAGAGCACAATTTTTTTTTTTAACCAGCACAGAAACAATAATATAATTCCAACTTCTAGGGCCAGCTTGCTAGAACTCAAACTAGGTTTTTTTTTTTTTAAATAGTCTGTGAGCTTTGAAATCAAGAATGATCATCTGGGGTTGGGGATTTAGCTCAGTGGTAGAACGTTTGCCTAGCAAGCACAAGGCCCTGGGTTCGGTCCTCAGCTCCGGAAAAAAAAAAGAAAAGAAAAGAATGATCATCTGGGTGATGGACAATCCACTTTTGTACACACACTACTCACACTGTTCCCAACATGTAGGTGTAGCACTAGCAACTATGGTTAGGGAACATTCGATCTTAGAATCAGTTTCTTCCATATTAAACGAAAATACACTTCCTTGAAGCATAGTCAGTTTTTCGCTGGTTTGTTTGGGACTATCCTATTTCTACTTTTTAAACCAGTTACAGGCAGAGCAAGATAGTTGGTCAGCCATCATGCAATAGCACAAGGCAATGAATAAAATATTAGCATATTGTGCCTACAGTACTCAGAATTTCTCTAGGGAAGTTTTCTAACTAAATTCAAGCTTTTAATTTTGTAGTTATTAAATATAAAGTATTGGAGAAAATGCAAAATTGTAACTGCAAATTAAATCTTTCCTATTCAGTCTGTGTGTCTTTGGAGCAATTGCTTTCACATTAACTAGGGGTTTCAAAGGCAAGATCTCAGTCCATCCCAGACCGACTGGACCAGAATCAATCTTAATCAAAATATACCCATATGTATATATGTGAAGAACTGGTAAAGAACAAATAGCTGATTTCCAGAGTGACCTCAATTCCATTAATTTGTTTCTACTCACCTGTGGGGCATCTTTATGCCTTGTAACTGGTCATATTTCAATATTCAGGTTTTGGAGGGTGATCTTGGTAAAACATCTCCACACATACTTCTCATGTATATTAAAAGCTGAGAATCTCAGTTTACCACACACATAATTATATATTATTAACCTAGTCAATTTTTCAGCTCTTGCACATATCATCCATTTTAGTGAAAAACTATAAGGATTCCATAGAAGAAGGTTTGCTGGAATTAGAAGTTCTGGTCTCTACTTCTCGAGTTTCAGATTCAGGAGACTAAATCTGGATATAAGGTGAACTCCAAAGGAAAATGGAAAATTTCATTTCAATGACCCTATTTCCAGAGCAGGTCTTATAGATGAAGACCTGACCCTGATATCAAATGATCTAGGACTAGCTCCACTCCCACTTGCAAGCACTGTGGTTTTGAGTTAAGCTTCTTTTGTAACTGAATCTTTGGTGTGTGGTAATCTGGTATCCATCATACATGGAAATATAAAAGGGGGAATTCAGTGCTTTGTCCTTTGAAAATGCTCCT
The DNA here is from genome assembly GCA_902168325.1 of Peromyscus nudipes. NCBI lineage: Eukaryota > Metazoa > Chordata > Mammalia > Rodentia > Cricetidae > Peromyscus > Peromyscus nudipes. The sequence goes on from CABHPH010130067.1 coordinate 33,779, forward strand.
GAAAATATTCATAACTCTCATTTTCCCAAATAATAGTAAGTTCATTTTTCACAGATAATTGATAAGTTATTTTGCATCTTAGCCTTGGAATAATCTTATTCTTCCAAATTCAGGGTGTATATAAACCCATGCATAAAAAAGATCAGAATAGCAGTTAAGGATGAGGGAAGAACAACACATGTAGCCATCTCCCCTTTTTCACAATCACAAAGCTCATCAGTTTACTAAACTCTCCCTGAATTCCTAGAGTATAGAAATCTGTTTAACCAAGCATAGTCCACATTTGAATTTAGGATTAAATGTTATGTAGAATCTGCTCTGAGAAACACAGCATTAGTGACTTATTATTGTGCATTGATTTATCAATGCCAACAAATATTCCCACCAATTAATCAGTATTTCAGTGGAAAGGCAGTGTACTATCTAATAAACAATCATAGGAGAATGGATGGAATAACATCACACACTTGAAGGGGGTTAAGAATGAACAAAATACGTTGTACTATTTGTGTATACAAGACTAAATGAAAAATGTTCTAACCAATTTTTTTTGTAACATCCAGATAATGGAGCTATAACTCACTGTTTGAAGTTTGATGAACCACAGAAAACAATTTCCAACCTGTAAGACTACAACATATTACAAGTACATCTGAAATAAAATGCAATGATATGTTTTATTAGGATGCAAGGAACCACTGGGCCTAAGTGGATCTAAGATATAACCTTTAATTTAGGAACTTATTAAAAAATAACTTTATTCATTCAATCTACCATGCTGCTTACTTCTACCGTAATATTATGCAGATTGAGAAATTTATATTTAGGATTATATATGTTATTAGTATATATGTTTTCAGGGCTAACCTTTTTTGTTCATTCTTAACCCCCCTTCAAGTGTGTGATGTTATTCCATCCATTCTCCTATGATTGCTTATTAGATAGTACACTGCCTTTCCACTGAAATACTGATTGATTTGTGGGAATATTTGTTGGCATTGATAAATCAATGCACAATAATAAGTCACTAAAGCTGTGTTTCTCAGAGCAGATTCTACATAACATTTAATCCTAAATTCAAATACAATGTGTGTACTCTTCTTTGGAGAAAACGATTCCTTCTACTTTCAGCATCCCTTAGTTGCCTGTATGTAGTTCTTTGTGTCTGATTGAAGCCTCATAGTTTTTCCCCAGTCACTTTGGCATGGCTGTGGGTTTTGTCCTTGTTCTGCTCAGGTTTAGCCAGTTATGTTGGTGAGACTTTATGGGTATAACTTCTGCCATTTCTTCCTTCCTTCCTTCCTTCCTTCCTTCCTTCCTTCCTTCCTTCCTTCCTTTCTTTCTTTCTTTCTTTCTTCTTTCTTTCTTTCTTTTTGGTTTTTTTCAAGACAGGGTTTCTTGTGTAGTTTTGGTGCCTGTCCTGGATCTTGCCTTGTAGCCCAACCCGGCCTTGAACTCACAGAGATCCACCTGGCTCTGCCTCCCAAGTGCTGAGATTAAAGGCGTGCGCCACCACTGCCAGGCATCTTCTGCCATTTCTATGAGACACTTTCCCATAGCCAACTCCATGACCTTCTGACGCTTACCATTCTTCTATCCCACTTCTCTACTTCCAATGAACAATAAGCCTTAGGTGCAGAAGGGTTTTGTAGATGAGCAGGTTTCACAGCTCTGCATTTTCATCAGTTGTGGTTTTCTATAGTGATCTCCATCATTGTAAAGAGAAGTTTCTTTGATGAGGGGTGAGGACTATACTTACCTATGGGATATAGCGATAAATGTTTAGATTATTGTTGGGGATTATCCTGATTAAATAATGTACTGATTATAAGTTCTGCTCCAAGATCCATGACTTTATGATAGCTGGGTAGTTGGATACCCAATTGGTTTTCAGTACCAGTCCTGGTTTCCCGCTTGTTGAGCATGTATAAAGTCCAATTAGAGAGCTGTTGGTTCCCGGGAAGGTATGTGTGACACTGCTGCATCCTTAGGGCTATCATGTCATGCTGATTGTTAATGTTATTCATAGATGTTATATCTGTGCTGAAATGCTGGTTACTCCCCTCCTTTGGAAGCTTGTATGGTACCTTCTTGTATTATGAAAGCTGTTCTTTAGGTAGGATGCATTCACGAATTTATGTTTTGAAAACTCAACTAATTCTAGTCACTACTTTGACCCTTCATTGAGATCTCAAGATCGAGTTGAACTCATGTCACACTTCAACTCTATCATCTCATTTGCTCCCCAAATTCATGACAGATCACCCTTTCTCACTTGGTAAGTGGCATCTTCATGCAATCACTTCCTGCACAAGAAGCAATGTCATGTTCTTTCTTTCTTCTTTTCACATCTTGAATTCAAGTCATCACCAAACTTGACTCACTTCCTCTTAAGTATATTCAGAATTCAGCCTCATCCAACTGTCTTCATTGTTACTGGCTAGTTAGAAACACTATCAGTTATTGCCTAAGCTAGCATTTGCATCTTCAAGCTAGTTTTTCTGATTTCCATCTTGAAGTCCGACTATCTAGTCTCACAGAGAAGCCAGAGTTACCTTAGAGTAAGGTAAATATCAGCAGCAATGGTGTTCAAAACTCTAAAACAATGTAAGACCTTTATTGTTACTAGAATAAACTCCCAACATTGTGAGTGACCTCTACAGCCGTAGTCTCAGGTCCTCTCCTACCTTTGGCCCACAGTTCTCCCATTTTTTCTCCTTTCCTCATCATTCACAAGTCTTTGACTGTCCATCTTCCTTTTGCAGTATATTAAGGTTGTTCACACTTCAATGTCTATTTCCTTTGTTTGAAACAGAATTTCACCAGATTTAACTACATGGCTCATTCTAACTTTTCTTGTGACTTTCTTTAATGTTAACTGTCAAGGATTCCATGACTACTGCCTTTGAATGAAAATCAGTACTATCATTCTATTTATCCTTAACCTACATAACATACACAGAAGTTACCACTACCTAATAAACAATATATCCAGTTCTTCTCTGTTTTCCCATTTCATATTCTACAGTTATTTTCTCATTAGAGTAAATCTGAACACATAGTAGGCATTGATAAAGGCTTTTGGAATGATTAGCTAGAATACCAGCTGTTCTACCTCAAGCTCTCACCTATAATTCATTTTCTACAAATAACTTCCTATCCACACAAGAGATATCACTATGATTTATTTACATTTATAAGATGACTTGTCCTGATTATCTTCCCCTTTTATACATCTAGGTAAAGTTGAAACAATAGAAATTTTTATTTATCAGCTCTTACCCCAAAATTTCTTACTTGGAACTACCTGGAAGTAGATTTTGGTCCCCTTCTCAATATGTTCTATGGTTACTGATAGAACACAGGAAACAGGAATGATGCCTGGGATGAAGCTCTTGTTACAGTGCTTACACCTTCATTTGTCATTTTGATTTATTTCCTTATGGAACTGGTGGCATTCCATTCACTTCTGCGTCCAATAATATGCTAGCACACAATGGCTAGGATAGTCAAATGCAGCCCCCCAAAGAATGACAGCAAAATTGCTTGTTTCTAAAATAAAATACCATTGTTGCTGTATATTGCAGTCACTTGGTTTAAAGTATCTCCCATATTTATTGACTTCTACTCTTCTTAAGAGTCTCACAATGGTGGCTAGTTTAAAATCTTGATATATGATTAAAGAGAAAGGAAACTGTATGAGCCAAGGCTAAAAATAGGCAAGTCTTGTTTTATTCTGACATTTCAGCCAGCAACTTCAGCCCTCTACTGGGAAAACAAGTATCAAACAGGAGGACAGGGGCTCTGTGCCTTGTTTATGCTCTATGGGGACCTGCTGATGGCTCACAACACTTGAACAATTTAAAGAGCCCGACCTCTATGCTCCAGGAGCATTTCAGTGAATATGTAAAAGTCTCTGTTAGGCCTCTAGTGTTTGGAAACATAATGGCAAGATTTTGATTGAGGCCCAGTATTGATTAACCTCTTTAAAGTTCTGGCAGTGACATTTCTGCCACTAAGCAGTTTGCCCACGCACTTAATACTATGAGAACTGAGCAGCAGTGGTCAAGAGCTTCATAAGAAAGAGTTCTTTTGTCTCTTTTACGTTTCCCTTCAGAGAATATAGACTCTCCCATATTCATTCCAGCCACTATCCAAAGAACATGTTGGAGTTCAGGAACAAGA
>CABHPH010130068.1:0-21376 GCA_902168325.1 Peromyscus nudipes
TGTGTGTGTGTGTGTGTGTGTGTGTGTGTGTGTGTGTCTTGACCTCTTATTTTAAATGTTGGTTTGTTTATTTTGTTTGCATGTTTGTTTTCTAAAGAGAGAAAGGAAGGTCATGGGGTTAGGTGGGTAGGCAAGTGAGGAGGAGCTGGGAGGGGTTGGGAGAGGAAAAACTGTCATCAGACTATATTGCATGAAAACAAATCTATTTTCAGTATATATATATATATATACATATATATAAAATATATATACAATATATACACATATATACATATATATGCACACACATGTACAAACATGCATGCACACACCACAACCAGCAGCTTCTACCACTCAGCTTATTGATTCTACTCCTATCTCTGTCTTTCAACAGCTTGATTATAAAGGGTAGTTGCTATATGTTTGAATTTGTCCTACCTAGAGGTTCTTAAGGTTATTGGATATGGTATTTTTATTAATGCCTTTAGTCAACTCTGGGGAAAATTGAGTCATTTATTTATGTGATCTTTGTTTATGTTTCTCCTCTTTCTGGAACTCTCTCTGTGTGGGAGTGAGTGTCTGTGTGTGTGTGTTATGAATGGATATATACCATGTTTGTGAGCATGCAGCCAGAGCCTGAGGCTGACATTCAGTCTCTTCCTCATCACTCTTCACTTTAGTTTTTGTAGGAAAGTCTCTCACTGAACCTGGAGCTCACTGACTGGGCTAGGCTGGCCAGCCATTGAGACCCCCCCCCATCTTATCTCTGCCTCCCCAGTGCTGATGACAGGCATGGATTGCCACATTCAGCTTTGTAAGTGACTGTGGAGGATCTGAACTCAGATCCTCACACTTACACAGCCATTACTTTACCAACTGAGCCATCTTCCTAACCTCCCCCTTTCTAGAGCTCTGGTGGTGTATATGTTGGTCCACTTGGTGGTATCATCCTGGTCTCTTAGGCTCTGTTCACTTTCTTTGGGTCATTTTCCTTTCTGCTCCTCAGAGAAGTATAATTTTCATTATTGTGTCTTCAACTTACTGGCTCCCTCTTCTTCCTGCTAGAATCTGCACTCGGACATCTCTAGTAAGTGGTGATAGACAGGTTTGCTCCAGAATTCCTTTTTGTCTCTTTTTAAGACTTGGGTTTCTCTGGTACTTTTATTTTTGATTTACATCATTGTCTTGATTTTTCTCTCCCTCTTTTAGAAGTTGCTCTAAAGTCTTTGTAGATGTTTTCCTTTTGCTGTGCATGCCTTATGATGTTGTTCTTGAAAACTGTGTGTTAGAATCTGTGAGCCTTGTAACTCTGGAAATTGATTCTCACCTTTGCCGCTTCTCACGTTTTTTTTTTTTTTTTTGGTTTTTTTGTAGAGGGTCTCTGTGCGGAGGATCAGCCTGAGATGTAAACATAAATCTCCTCAGGCATTTCTGATCTTCCATCACCTTCTGGTCACTTAAATTTCTCTTGTACACATTGGTGTTTTTGAGTCTAGCTTGCCAAGCATAGCTCCCAAAAGGAAAGAACACGAAAAAAATGAAGGGTTTTGAAGAAAAAAAGGTAGTGGTTCCTCAGCTCTCCGGGAAATCATTGTAACCAATGGACATATGTGACATCAGTGGCCCAACCTCGTCCTCTGCCCCTTTAGAGCCTAAGGGGGGATATTGGGAAAGCAGGGATGTTTTGCTTACACTGAGGTTTCAAGGTGTGCACCAGCTGTTCCAAGGACACAAACACAGCTGTCTGGCACAGGACTAAGGTGTATAGGTTGGGTAAGGACTACCAGCTGGGAGCTGAACTGGCTTTGTAATCCTGATAGGCTCCAAAGTCCAAAGCAGTTACACACTCTACCAGTGATGATTCCGACTAGAGGGTAAAATAGGTTTGAGAGCATCCTACTCTCTCTTTTCCCAGAATCCTCTCATTCTTTGTTTTAATGTCTCACATTTCATCTTTATATTAATCCTATAAGGCAAGTTACTATAATCATTTACTTTTTATAATTATAGTTTATTATTTTTATTACATTTATTTATTTTATGTCTGGGGACACATGTGTAGAGGTCAGAGGACAAATTGTAAGATGTGGTTCTCTCCTTCCATGTTGTATATCCAGGGATCAAACTCATGTTGTTATACTTGGCACCAAGCACCTTTGCCTACTGAGCCATTTTATCTGCCCAACACTCACTTGATGAATAAGAAAACTTACCGGCTTGCCCAGAATTTTGCAAATAATATGCAGCAGAGCCAGAATGTACTTGTCTTAGTTAGGGTTTCTATTGCTGTGAAGAGACACCATGACCGTGGTGACTGTTATGAAAAAAAAATTTTCACTGGGGCTGGCTTAGAGTTCAGAAGTTTAGTCCATTATTGTCATGGCGGCAAGCATGAAGGAAAGCAGGTAGACAGCACTGGAGAGGTAGCTGAGCATTCTACATCTGGATCCATAGGCAGCAGGAAGAGACAGTAAGCCACTAGGCCTGGCTTGAGCTTCTGAAACCTCAAAGCCCACCCCTTGGTGACATGCTTCTTTCAACAGGGCCACACCTACTCCAATAACGCCACACCTCCAATAATGAATGCCACTCCCTATGAGTCTATGGGGGCCATTTTCATCCAGACTATCACAGTATTCTACATCTTTTAAATCTATGGAACACCCTGAGATAGCAAAGATAAAATAGTTAATATGAAAATCAGAGAAGCAAACTCTCATAAGCCATGTCAAATTCAAGAGAGTAGTCCTTTGGGAGCTTGAGAAGTGGAGAATAAGGTAGACTAAGGCCAAACAACAAGGTTGCTGGGGATGCAGCTCAGTTGGTAGAGTGCTTGTCTCACATCCCATGACCCTGACTTTAATCCCCAGTACCACATAAACCGAGCTCAATTATGCATGCACTCAGAGAGGGAGACAATGGGATCAGAAGTTCAAGGTCATTGTCTTGGTCAGTGTTCTATTACTGTGAAGAGACACCATGACTATGGCAGCTCTTATAAAATAAAGTATTTACTTGAGGGCTTGCTTACCGTTTCAGAGCTTTAGTCCATTATCAGCATGGTGGGAAACATCGAGGCACACAAGCAGACATGGTACTGGAGAGGTAGCTGAGAGTTCTTGATCTACATCTGGATCTGCAGGCAGCAGGAAGAAAGAAAGAGAGAGAGAGAGAGAGAGAGAGAGAGAGAGAAAGAGAGACAGACACAGACACAGACACGTTCGGCTTGGCTTGAGCTTTTGAAATCTCAAAGCCCACCCCCAGTGACACACTTCCTCCAACAAGGCCATATCTCCTAATCCTTTCAAATAGTGCCACTCCCTGGTGACCAAGCATTCAAATATGTGAGCCTATGGGGCCAGTCTCATTTATGTTACCCCAGTCCTCCTCAGCTAAATGGGGACTTCAAGGACAAATAATAAACAAAGGGCAGAAACTGAGTCTAAATCAAAAGCTCACCAGGCAGATGCCTGTTATTGTTTGTGTTTTACTCTTTTGGGGGGCCTGCCACCCAGCTCCTGAATAAATCAGACATGGAGGCTTCTTCTTAATTATGAATGCCTGGCCTTAGCTTGGCTTAGTTTCTAGCCAGCTTCCCTTAACTTTAATTTACCCCATCTACCTTTTGCCTCCGGTCATTTCCTGTTCTCTTACTTCTGTAAATCTTAATCTTACTCTGTGGCTTGTTGTGTAGCTGGGTGGCTGGCCCCTGGAGTCCACCTCCTTTTCTGGCTCCTAGATCTTCCTCCCAGATTTCTCCCTCTATATATTCTCTCTGCCTGCCAGCCCCGCCTAGCCTTTCTCCTGCCTTGCCATTAGCTGTTCAGTTCTTTATTAGACCATCAGGTGTTTTAGACAGGCACAGCAACACAGCTTCACAGAGTTAACCAAATGCAACATAAACAAAAGTAGCACACCTTAAAGTAATGTTCTAGAACAGACAACTAAGGAAGGTTCAGAGGAAAGCTGTAAGTAGAAATTTGATGAGGAGCCAACATGGGAATCTAGGGATCTGTGACATCTTTTTAGTAGCCCGGCCCATGAAGAAAACCTCTTTTGAAGACTGACTTTTTGGTCTCCTGGTCTTTAAATTAAACATGTAAAGCCCGAGTTTTTTTTTTTACAAGGACAATAGGTAAAAAGAATTACTTATCTGCACTCTATGTGATTACATGATTGCATGTGAAAGTTGCTGGAAGAATGGCCATGTTTCCAGTATCTCTAAGGTTTACAATTCATTACACATTTTTGGAAATGAGAACATGGGTGACAGTGTTCTCTGTGGATGTATTTCAGAAGTTACACAGCCACACAGCCAGGCAGTGGTTCTCATATTGGGTAAAATAGTAAAACATAGTTCTTACTTTTTTTAAAAATTAAACTCCCTTTTAAAATAGTACCTGTACATGTAAAAATACTAAAAGTGTTCACAAAAAGTAAAGTAAAAGTATCCCCCCTAACTTTCCCCATAACTTCTTTTCTTCTCTAAAGATATCTACCATTAAAACTTTATTTGGGGTTGGGAAGATGGTTAAAAGCACTTCATGGTCTTGCAGAAGACCCAGGTTTTTTGCCCCCTGGACCCACATAGCATTTCATACCACCTGTAATTGTAGTTCCTGGTGATTTGACATCTTCTTCTGCCTTCTGTGGGCTCCAGGCACACATGGCACACAAACATACATGTAAACAAAACACCCATTCACATAAAAAATAAATAAATCTTACTGGGTGGTAGTGGTGCATACCTTTAATCCCAGCACTTGAAAAGCAGAGGCAGGCAGATCTCTGTGAGTTCGAGGCCAGCCTGGTCTACAGAGTGAGTTCCAGGATAGGCTCTAAAGCTATACAGAGAAACCCTATCTCAAAAAAAAAAAAAAACCAATAAATAATAAACAAGCAAGCAAATCTTTAATTTTTTAAAAAATAAAACTTTCTTCTCCATACTTTGAGAAAAGAATGTCCAACCTGGTATTAGAATGTGTACACATTTTATAAGTTACAAAAACTTTAAAATATTATCTGGTGTTGCCTTATATCTCTTTAAAAATAAAAGCTGTGTCTTGCAGAGCCGGTAAGACACTACATTTAGCTCTTCCTCCCTCCTCTTCAAGGTGCTCAGGGTTCTTCCACTGTTTGAAAATGGAGTTTATCAGTTCTCCATAGGCTTTTATATGATTTCCAAATTTTTACTCTTCTAATAATGCTGTATGTAATGTTTTCACAGCTGTGCAATTTCTAGATCAAAGGATAAGAACACAGCTTCTCAACGAAATTCTAATGGTCTCCTGAGATAAGCTATTTCCGAGCAATGAGGGGTATAGAACTTGGGGTTAGGGTGGAACATAAAACACAGCCCAGGAAGAAACCAGAACCAGGGATGATATAAGGGTTTAAGCAAACTCTAGCTGTGTGATAGGAGTGATAAATATTTCTGGCAATAATTTTAAAAGTGGCCTTTACAGTTTAATTAGCACAGCTCTTCCTGGGAATATTTAAGAATAATAATTTAAATGTCACTGTGCTTTATTGCAACAATAAAAATGTAACTTTTTATAACTGCTATTGTCTTTATTTTCATTGTAAAGATGGTGCCCATTTACTGCACGTGATTTGAAAATGTAAAAGCATATAAATCAGAAAACATATTTGAATCTATAAAGACCCAACTTATAAATAACTCATCAATCTCTTATTTATATATTGGCTCCTACACAGTTGAAATCGTATTGTATATGTGCTCACATCTAAACTATTTTTTTTTTATTAATCATCTTGATGGTGTTAACTTACTTCTTTTGTGTTATACATTGTCTGTTTCCTTTCCTTCAGGTAATAGAAACCTAACACTGTTTTGGGATGAATTCAAATACCAACATAGCAAAGACATGGACAGATCCTTAGAGTCTCTCCAGTGTCGAAGAAGACAAGCCATGGCTATCCCATTCATCCTACAATGTGGTGAGTGCTGAATGCCAACCTAACAGATATTCATGATTTCTTAAATGTTCAAATCATGGTGATAAGAAGACAAATGGTAAAACACGGTGTTTGCATCTAAGGAGGTTGCTGTCTAGGCAAGAGCGTAAAGTAAGTACAATAGAGGGCAAATTAGATAAGGGAAGGATAGACGCAGAGTTCTTTGAACATGCAATGAGAAAGAGTGGGGTGGAAAAATGGAGGTGAGATTTCATGACAGGCATGGGATAGTCGTTATGACAGGGTTGAGTAGAGGTAAAGCACAGGGAAAGATGGTTGATCTCAGATATGTACCTTATTTGAAATAGTTGTGATGGAGGCCTAGAAACAGCCACTTTCCTACTTTTTTGTTTTTTTGTTTTTTTTGTTTTTTTGTTTTTCGAGACAGGGTTTCTCTGTGTAGCTTTGCGCCTTTCCTGGAGCTCACTTGGTAGCCCAGGCTGGCCTCGAACTCACAGAGATCCGCCTGGCTCTGCCTCCCGAGGAGTGCTGGGATTTAAGGCGTGCGCCACCAACGCCCGGCCACTTTCCTACTTTTATGTCACACTGTGTCTAAGACTAATAGGGCTTCTGTAATCTAATAACAGAATAAGTGGAGGATGACCAAATAATGAAAGATAGAGTATTTTCTTGGGTAAATGCCTTTATGAGGTCTTGAATTGCAGGGCTTGTTTTTTACTTTGATAAACAGTGGGAGGCATTGGAAAATTCTCAGTGGAAGGAGAGCAACAGAGAGCCACCGAGCACTTGATATGCTTTCAAGCCACTGTATAAAGGGCTTGGAATTAAGGACGGTGTACTTTCTGTCACCTGCAATCCACCAGATAAAACAGACTAGTGCCAGGAGAGCACCTCTCCAGCCTTTCTTCTGGGAGTGGTCCAGGGGGAATTGATGAGTCAGATGCAACTTGAAGTAAGGCAACTCCATGGAGGGTGATTTGGTGCAGGACCAGAATGGAGGGAAGGTCAAACCTGGGATGGTAGTCTCTTGTGATAGAAGACCTAAGTGAGAGATGTAAATGCCTGAACTAATGTGTGGCAGTGAGATTTAATAAAAGGAATGTATATGACACATTTAGAAAGTATGACTGAGGTAATTGATGACAGAACGTGACAGCCTGCCAGGTGACTATTAGAGTGGCCAATAATGAGTGTATCTTTGATACCTGCCAAGTACTTGAAATGCATTCTCCAGTGGTGAAGGGCTGTATGGGATCGGGGCAGTCACTGAATATCTCTGAGAATTAATTTCCTATTTAGAAAATGAGACTAGTGCTTATAGTTATGCCATAAAGTTGTGAACATATGATCTAATAAGTGTCAGGTTTGCTAAGTGATCAAGAAAGTATTTAGCGGTGTTGATTTTCATCGCCATTAATACTGTGAAGCCATTTTATCCTCAGCTCCTCTTTATATAAATACTAGTAGAAATCTCATTTTTTACAGATGTTTGTACTGAAACAGAAATTAAGTCATTCTCCCAAGGTCCACAGCCTGTAGGAGGTGCTTCAGGTGCTGGTTGCCCATGCAAACTGCTTCTGCCCCAGGAGTGCACAAATTATTTACCTCTGTGTCAAGAGGGAATTCAGGATTAAACCTGGGTTTAGCCTAAAGACAACTGTGTGCCTTAGGCTTAAAAACAAGAAGAGATTGTGAGGGGAAACACACAAAGAAATCAGAGTGGGTTGTGGAGTAAGAGTCAGGGGGCGGGTAATGGACGGAGGAGGGCAGTGTGTGAATGACTTACAGATCTTCACTTTCCTTCTTAGTGTGGTTGAACATGGAAAGTGGAGCAGACAGGAACAGGCTGGACATAGTGAGAGTCAGGTCACTGGAATTCTTAGGAGAAGGGAGAATGAGATCTAGCAAGTTTCCTTTGCTCAAAAGGAATAGCATCCAACTTAGAGGGAGCTGGAGCAATGATGATGATTGCTCATTTCTTGGTGAGCTTCTTACATAGCTCACAGAAGCCTGGAATGGCTATGCCAGCAGGCATGGGGTGTGTGGTGAAGGGGTCGCTGCTTTGGGTATGTCTGAACTGATATCTTTTTTTTTTATGATAAATTTTATTCTTTCATGTTTTTGTCTTTATGGTCAGATCTTTGTCTCAAATGGAGAGTCCTGCCTTCCCCTTCCAATTACGAGGAAGAATTCCCTGACATGTGGATTTGTGCTAATAATCCCAACAACCTGGAAAACAGGTAGTGTTGATCAATTTTTGAAAAATTCTTTATCAGTGTAGAATTACTAAGGTGTGTCATAAACCTTGAACCTGTTAGTTGTAAAGAGATTTTAGCTTAGAAGCCTGTTTCTCTTTAAACCCTTCTTTAGCTCCTTGCTACCTATGAGAATATTATTTTGTTAATGTATTTCTCCATTTTTAAAAAAGAGATCTGCTGTAACCAAGCACAGGTCCTGGGATGTGCAACTCCACCCTTCCCTGGCAGGAAGCCTTGGCCTCCTGAGCTCCGCCTTCCCATTCATGTTCACAGGACATACTTGATCTTACCAGAGTGTTCTTGAGAGGGCACATGCAGGGGCACTAAACGCTTAGACTATGTGCTTTTTTCCTCCCCTATTTAAGTCATATATTGATTTCATTGCTTTTATGCTAGAGGAAGAAGTTCAGCCTAAACTGGAAAAGGGGCTGATTAAATATTGATGGCTGCCAGTGTTCTTACAAGCCCTTTTAGACTAATAGTCTTTCTCTAGGGAAAAAGAGTTAGTATTCCTTTTTAACAGAGGCACCCTCACCCCAGCATTGCTTTTCTGTGTGGGCTCCTCTAAGTCCTTAGGGCTGATGGGTAAGTGGACCACTATTGCTAATAATGACACCAGGGTAATAATTCTTGTTGAAGCATATTTGTGCAGCTCTGGAACCAAAGCACAGAGCCCTGGGAAGCCGTCCTTCACAGCTTTCTTTACTTCCAATTATCCAGTGACCCCGAACTGTCATGCTCTTGCCCTCTTCCCTTAGCAACTAGTGATGCCTCACAGAGCACTGCAGAATCATCTTCAAGACTACATTAATTTTGTCCCTTTTACACATTCAAATCATACCACTTGCAAGGGGGAGGTAAGACAAATTTAGTTGTGTTGACAGAAAACTGATGGACCTTGAAAATCTAAACTCCTGAAAGTGCTTCTATTTATAGTTTCCTGAAGCCCCTGAACCTTTAAACACACTGACACAGTATTGACCATCTGTATTTCATTTCCGCTGAAAAGATTATAATAAAATATGCATAAAACAGCAGCAGGAGGCTTAGCAAGATGTAAAAGCATCTAATTGAGAGCAGGCGCTTCCTGCATGGGGAACACAAGGTCAGTGGTATAGATGTGACTCCTGGTGGAATCTAGGGATCTGTCCTGTGGTCTCACTTAGTCCTCTGATTCAGCATTGTAGTCTGGACCTGCCTTCCTGAAGAATGGGGCTTGAAATATGCCCTGAGATATATGCACTGTTAAGTTTAGATAGAAGCATATAAAATAAATTCATAGAAGCAAAAATGATGTGGTTGTCTGTTAGGGCATGTACTGTGAGTATACAAGCAGAGTCATTAGATGAGACATGATAGTGTCTATACTTTCAAAGAATACAGTTGGAAGTCTAAAGTGGCTTCCTAGCTGCCCCCAAAGTCAGTGCCAATGGGTGACATTTGAATGAACAATGGTCTGTGTAAATAGAACTTGAGACAGAAACACCATGGCTTTCTCTCCTGTAGGATTTGCACATTATGCCATTTTGTCTTTACAAAAGCCCTGTGAACTCATCCTGTTTCTAAGAGAAGAAAGCACAGAAGGCTTCAGTGACTTGCCGGAGATTCCCACTTCAAGCTGAACCTGAAGCCAAGAGTCTGGCACAAAACATCCTATAGATCCTAGGGAACCCAGTCCACTTAGATGCATCTAATGATTAAAACCGTCTTAAATACACATGGTAGTATTCACAGCCAGCAGCCAAGACAAGGTAAAATGGAGCCAGTCTTGTTGAGGCCACTGAAGTCTTATTTGTTTTCCAGTTTGAGCAGAGAGGAAAACTACATTTTTGTCACAGTCCCTGAGAAATAGCTAGCAGAGCATTCCCATTATATTCATGATATGCATTCATCTGTATTGAATGCAGGGATCACCGAACGCCAGCAGGGTAAAAATGATGCCTGTTATTTGGCTGAACTGAAACCCCCTGAATTTTGGAAAGGATGCAAAATACACAGAGGTTGTATTGCGTATTAAAATTTATGACCAAAAAATCTTTGAAGGGAGACAGTTGAATGCGCTTCACTTTGATAAAATACTTAGGTTTCTTTGTTCTGAATATAAGCCTTACATGGCTGTAAGGTTCTTTTCTCAAATGACACAGAGCACTGCATTGGTCCTGCCCCACAGATGTCTTCATATTCATGCTGTTAATAGCTATATATACAGTAGTCATTCTTGGGATTTGTCTATGCGGCACCTTTCTTTGAAAATAACAGTAGCAGACACCACATGAAGGTAGGATTAAGTGTTTTTTCACAGCAGTGCTGGAATTTGATGGTAGTTCTTCACTTTCTCTGTTGGTAGGGGGCAAGAAAAATACATGCTCGCAGCCTTGAAAAACAGAGCTGGTGGTTCCCATCGGCTCTATATTTTCTTCCCTGTTTCCAGTGGCAGGAGGCTCTCCCCATTGCCAGCCTCTTCCCTCTTCAACTCCAACACACATACATTTTCTTCAAGTTTGACCCCCTTCTCGTCTTTTAATGATGGGATGCAACTCTCCCCTACTTCTTTCTATCAATAACAGAGAACTACTTAACCTAGAAGAGACCCAAATAATTGACATTTCATACTACTACTGCACACCCCAGCCATACCCCAGAACTATACCCAGAGAGAGTTTAATTCCTTTTCTGCATCAAATTTGTTTTTTTTTTTTTTTTTGAGACAGGGTTTCTCTGTGCAGCTTTGCACCTTTCCTGGAACTCACTTGGTAGCCCAGGCTGGCCTCAAACTCACAGAGATACACCTGCCTTTGCCTCCTGAGTGCTGGGATTAAAGGCGTGCGCCACCGCCGCCTGACCCCTCTGCATCAAATCTTGATACCAAGGCAAACTAAACAAACTATTTCACTTAAAAAAAAAAAGATGGATTCAGTTCTCTAGAACATAGCTATAGCATTAAAAAAAATTAAAGCAAACTAGCCTCAAGTTTCCAAAATAAAGGCTTAGTTATTTTTTGTAACCATGATGAGAATTGTTCATGGTTGTAAAATACACAAGGCTAGGAGCCAGGATGATTGCCAAGTACTGACCACTGAGGACAACAGGTCATTTGGGAAAGAAGTGCCAGTCAGAGTTGCTCAGAGCTGTCTAGTGACCTATGTGCAAGCCTCCATAACCCCAAAGCTGTCCCTGAATACTGCATGATATTCTCAGTGATTCCAAACAAGATCCATGCGTCTCAGAGATAGAATGGTTTGTTATATTTTGGAGTGATGCATAGATTTCTAAACCAGATTTGAGGGCCGGAGTGAGGAAATGTTTGTCAGAATTGAGATGATACAATTTTTTTTAAAAGGCTTGATTTATGATAATGTAGGATAAGTGGGCCATTAGCAAAATAATTCGTGTTCTCCCATCCTCATTAACACATGTGCCACGACATTTTCTCTGTAGCTCTTTCTCATGCCAACTGGACATTGAAGATGAAATATTGCCCCAAAGTTGTATAATCCTTCTTTATATTTGAATTTGTGTATATAAAAGAAAATATAACACTTTAGAGAAGTAAATCATCCTTTATAGTCAGCATATACCTTCACACTTCCTTCTGATGCTAATCTCTTCCTTGTGGATTATGAAGCTGTAATCAGTCCGAACACCTGCCTCCTATCCCACTGGGCACCATGAGCAGAAGACCGCCATCAAAAGACGAGAAAGAGAGGCAACTTCAAGAGTCAGTCCAAAGATACCAGAACAGACTGACAGAAGTACAGCCACAGGTGAGCTGTCACTCAGCCTTCCAAATTTAGCAATTGCTCTTGAGCTGCTGATATCTTACATGCAAATCAACCAATATGGTTTTCTCAAGTAAAATGCACACAGCCTTTTTTTCTTATTTCTCTTTTGCCACTTTTGCATCTGAGAATTATTCTAAAGGTAAATGGGGAGAAAGGAGAGTGCTATAAAAAATATCTGCATATGTACTAAGGCCATCTATCTACACAGTGCATGTGGGGGACAGGGTATTTATTTCTGCTCTACAGTTGTGTGCTTGTTTAAGGTCAGGTGTTGAAGATAGGGAACCAGTTGTGCATGACTTCAACGATTAGGCTGCACTCCTTTCTCACCCCATGCACCACCAGGCTTCTTCCCTGGAAGTGGACATTTTAGATAAAGCATGTTTTTCAGACAACCCTGGCCTATTAATACAGAATGTCAAAGGCATTTCTTTTTATTGTTAAGAGAACTCAGTAAGAATAAACATTACTATGGGTGAATAGGTAATTATTAGAATTTCAGTGGAAGAAATGGGACATGCAGATCCTATGACCTTTATTTTTATTAGCATATATCAACTGTCTGGAGTAAGGGAATTTCTCATGACATTTCTGTAACACACATGACATACTTCGATCATTTCCCTCCTTTCTTACTCTTTCTCTTAACTTTCTCCTTGTCCCTGTTCTTTTCTCCTTCTCCTTTTCTCTAGTATATTTTTGTCTTCATTCTTCACTTTGATTTGTTTGCTTGCTTGCATGAGAGAGGGAGGGTGGGGAGAGTGCTTGAGTGCACATGGAGGTCAGAGGACAACCTTGGGTGTCAATCTTCACCTTCCATCTTGTTTGAGGCAGGGTCTCTCTGTCAATCAAAGCTGCGTTTGCCAGGATAGCTGCCTGAGAACCTCTGGAGATCTCTCGTTCTCACTTCCCATCCCATAGGAGCATTAGCATTATAGATGGGTGCCATTGCACCATGAATCTTCACACTCCTGTAGCATGTGCTTTACCCACTGAACCATGCCCCCAGCCCTTATTTTCTTGACCAGGCATTATAGCTCTGCTTATAGATTCAGCACCCAGATCCAGCATTTTAAACTTTGTATAGCTAGTTTGCTCAAGTAGCATTTGAGAAGGTCAGCAGTAAATATTCAGAATTATTGATTCATCTGTGGATGCCAGAAAACAGAAAAAGAAAAGACTCATTAGAATGGAAAATCCTGTGATGGGGTAGGATTCAATCCAAAATTACATCAGTTTTGGTTTCTTGTAATTTAAACATTTTCTCTTCTGACCTTCCCACTCTGCTAGGGATCTCCAGTGTGAGTCAGACACCAGCTGAGGTGGTGATGACTGGTCTTCCCCCTTAGCTTGGCATCTTGGTCAGTTTGGGAATGATACTGAGGATTACTTAGGAAACATCCCAAAGCATTCCCCACTGCTAAAACACATCTCACTGTTCTGCTTAATTAATAAAGCCTCTAGTCTTGGGTGTGATAACAGAAACCAGAAATAAAGGTATCTGAGCCTGTGGTTATTTACAGGCAAATAGATAAATATAGATGTTCCTGTTCTGAAATACCTCTTCTTTGTAAAGTCATTTCTCAATTTCGCTTCCACTCCTTGAAGCTTTGGGAAGACATTCAACATACTGGAGTTGATTTTATCTTCTGGCCATCTCTGAATATATTGTTTTCCTTCCTTAGAGGTCACCATTGTCAATTGGATATTGACAGTGCTATTCATAAAGCCTTAATTAGCTTATTGTTTGTTTAAAGTTGGATCATGTTATTTATCATTGAGGTGGAGATTTTAATGGAAACTGATGAAGTCAACAGATGGGCGCCATCCATTCTGTTTATTCTCTCTTTCTTGATAGATTTCCGCCCCCCCCACACACAAATTTAAATCAGGATTATAGATTCAGCTCATTTAGATTCTAACAGCAATTTAGCACCACTTATGTAGAAATCTTGTTCAAAGAATGTAAGAATCCTCACTGTCCTTTTCCTTTACTGAAAGAGTTTCCACAAAAAAAATCTGTGTGGAAAACATTCTTAGAATCATAATATAGTTTCAAGTATTCAGTGCTAGTCAACGGCCAGACTCCAGGCAGCTGGTTAATTTTAAATGGTCATTGACTTTTGAATGCTTGCTTTTGGGGAATGTCCCAGGCTAGGTAGACCATGTAGGAAGTTCAGAGTAACTGGAATATTAGAATGTAAGGTTCTTGGAGGCAGGGAACGTCTCAGCTATGCCTACAATGACTCGGTATTACCTAAATCAGTGCCTGGTGGGTACTGAGCACTCAACAGGTCATTGTTGAAACGGTAAATAAATCACATCTTCAGTTACCAAACTATCTCTTTGTGGACCATCTAATGATGATTTCCAAATTGCCGACCACAGTAAGACAGCATTAGTTCAATAGTGCCTGATCACACCTGGAATGGTGTGGAAGTTTATTCCAAGGAGACCTCAAGGGGCACTTTAAAATAAGTACCTGTCATAGGGAAAGTGGCCTTGAACTTCTGTCTTGAAGTCAGTCTACTTTAGAGTAAATTGTAGGAATCAGAGCATCTGAGGCAAGAATAGCATAAGACTTGGCAAAGAGCATTGCTCTGATTCCTCATGGGGGAACTTAGATACTTAAAACACAAACTCAGTTTTTCTGTGGTATAGTTATCTTTTCAACATAGTAAAATTCTTTATAAAATATGGGAATTACTGAATAGAAGGATTTTGAAAGAGCATTCAATTCTTTAAGAAAAATAATCCATGGAAGTAATATGGATGTTCAATAGCTATCCTTTGGTGATATCTACCCAGGGTCAGAAGCAAGAGTGAAAGCCATGCTGTAGACAGTGTGAAGTTGTCTTCTTAATTGTCCTTGAAACAATGAATCTCAACCTGTGGGTCAAGACCCAATGAGGGTCGAATATTGGATATCCTGCATATCAGATATTTACATCATGATTCACAACAGCAGCAAAATCATAGTTATGAAGTAGCAACAAAATTTTATGGTTGTGGGGGATCCCCACAACCTGAGGGACTGTGTTAAAGGGTCACAGCATTAGGAAGGTTGAGGACCACTGCCTTAGAATAACTGTCTTTGGCGTACAACATTTGATAAATGCGGGGATGGGGAGGTCAGAGAAGTAGCATTGTCTCCGCTCAGTATCAAACTGTATTCGAGTGTAGGCAGAATGCCACTAGGAAATCAAGATTAGGCTAATTTACTACCATGATTCAGCGTGTTTCTTGGCTAGCACTCATTTGTCTATCCTCTCCGAGTCAGGCTGTCATAAAGTATAAACCGTATAATTATGCTCACCCACCGCCTTGCTCTTCCCGATAGCCTCTTACTAACAGTGATCACTTATCCACTGAGAAGACCTGGGGAGCAAGTGCAGCCGCGGCTTACTCCTGCACACCTAACTCTTCACCTCTGCGGTTTAGCATCAGTGGTAGCTGGCAGTCTGAGGTGGAAAATGAAGAAGGTAACTAGGAATCTTGGTTAATTCTCTGTTGCTGTGATAAAATACCATGACCAAAGCAATGTAAGGAAGAAATGTGTATTTTGGTTCACAGTTCAAGGACACAGTTCATCAGATCAGGGGAGTCAGGGATCCCCGAAATCCATTGATCTCTGCATTGTGTCTAGTTGCAGTCTCCTGTGGGGATCTCCATTTGCTACAGGAGAGGCTTCTGATGAGGGTTGGTAGCAGTGCTTCTCTATGGGTATAGAAGGATACGATTTAGAATGTAGTAAGGAATTACGTTGGTCTAGCAAGGCTTTTCTAAGATTGATGACCTCACTAGCTATGATAAGAAGGCTAGGTTTCCAGCATCAGGCACGATTTCCTTTCTGTAGAATGGGTCTTAACTATGGTTAAACGGCTGTTAGCTACCATCATCAGGTGCATACCTCTTACTGCACTTCCAGGGATATCTTACCATGCTGGTCATTGTTGTGGTTCGTGGGTGTTGCGTCAGGGTAGGACTATTCATTGCTTCCTTCCCTTGGCAGCTGGTAAAGTATCTTCTGGTAGAAAGCCAGACCATAAGAAGGAGACTTTCAGGTTAGATCCAGCTGGAATCATCCAAGCCAGGGGCTCACTTTATCTAAGGAATCCATCACTGGAAGCTTGTAGGTGATTGCTGTTCCTGTCAAGCTGACAGTCGACACTAAGCATCACACTAGATCCAAGATCCAAGGTTATTCTGGATCTCAAGTTCTGTGGTTCTAGGTTGTGTATCACCTACAGCCAGGAGCTTAGAATGTTAATACTCTTGTCAGCTCCTCTCAAAACCCAGCAGCTTTGGTTTCTCTCCTACCCTGTACACACCATACCCACATGTAGAGTGACAATCTGTTACCTCTAGCAGCACCCACACAGTCCACCCACATTATGAGAGTACCAAAAGTCAATCAGAAAACTTGTGGGAAATGAGGCATCCTAATTGCATGTCTTGTCCTCTAGGGTTGGAAAGACATAGCTCGTACCAAAGTTGCATCCCCACATGTTTACACACACTTCCCACAACACTTGAGCTACTTAGAACCATTATGATAAAGGAAGAGAGTGAAGTTCAAGTCAAGTACTTTATCAAATCACGAATCTTTAAATGGTGACATTAGGATTTTTCTGTCTAGTTTTTGCACCAGTTTTGCTCACGGGGAAAAAAAAAACTACCGAAGAAAAGGATGCCCAAACATTTACAGAGCAACAGAGTGGTAGAAACCCCTGAGTTCAGTAAAGCTGAAAAGAAAGGCCAACTCAAGATCTGTCATCCTTGGTGGTACGTTTTTATGGAATAAAGAAATCGCGTAATTGATAATCGGTGTTGACCAGCCAAAACCCTGGCTCTAAATTGTGTGGCTGGAGCAATCCTTTGCAATCTTTCTTCTGAACAGATGAATTTGTACCCACCTCTGGTGTAGGCTTTGGGCTCCCATTACCTGCTTTCTATACTGAGTGACAAGCGCCACCTGCTGGCCAAGAGAAGCATCTTAATAGTAATACGTTCCTTGATTGCTTGGCCGCTGTTTGACAAATTAACTGGATAATTGTTTTTCTATTTTCTAATATACCGAGGCAATACTTTTAATACCGCTGACCTATGAAATCTCTATGTGATTTAGGAGTTTCTAATCTTCCAGTTTTCAGCTCCCTTAGTTTTAACTCACAGCTTAAATTTCTATATTCCATTGTATAACAAGGATGACTCTGCACATAGAATTTAGTTTTAGTTACATTTGATTGAGGCTTTTGGGGGGACAGCATTAAAATACTCTCAGTCATTAAAAGATGAATCATAGTTTCATACTCTAAATTTACCTACTGTATGTTTATATTTTACTTAAAAAATCATCTTTTATTTTTATTTTATGTATTTGTGGGGTCTACCTGCATGCATCTGCATAACTTGCATTTGGTGGTCATGGAGGCCTGAAGAAGATATTGGATCCTGCCATGTGGATGCTGGGAATTTGCATGTTTGTACAGTGATGTTGTGTTGCTTACTTTCTAGGCTTTGTGACTGATAGTCATTTGTTGGTCCACAGTCAAGGCTCTCTATAGCCTGACACAGCTTTCTTGTTAACACCTTTTTTCTCACTTTGCCTGATTCTGCTCTGCATTTTTCATGTGCTTCTCATGTCCACACTGCACTGAGAGCCATCGTTCCTGCCATTCTCCTCTGTAGCGGCCTCTGCCCTTTCTCGAGTCCCTTGTGATCTCAGACTGATGCCAAACCCTGTGTGAAATCTTTGTCCCCCCCCCCCCCCCCCCGCGCTATAAAAGCACCTTTTCCCCTTCTGATCCCCTTGTCCTTGGCATGTCCCTCTTACAGCACACTTTCACCTTCTCCCTGCCATTACAGACACTTACATATCAGATCCATCTCCTTCATCAGGCTATGAGCTTTTAAAAAAAAAAAAAAGACCCATCTCGTTTACTCTTGTCCACATTCCCAGCAGCACCTAGGACTGGATCTTTTGAGTGATTTACCAAATGATGTGGAGGACAGAGTGAATAATTTGATATTTTCATTTGGGAAGACTGAGTGGTCCTACACAGGTGAAACTTTCCAACTTCTGCATCATATATTACCGGAGACCAAATTTTTCTTACACTTGGTCAAAGTAGAGTGATGTATACTAAAGTATAGAGTTCACATCTGGATTCCATTTGTCTTGTTTATAGTCTTCCCACCAAATGGACAGTCCTGATGGGATTCCATGCCTCCTGAAAAGGAAAGGCAGCAATATCTTTCTGTTGTTTTGCAGAGCTCGTATGGACACACACACACACACACACACACACACACACACACACACACACACACAAATTGAACTTAAATAATCTGGCAGTTCCCATGTTGGTCGTTGTCGCTGTAAATGTTGAGCAAAGGCGGCTTGAGGAATTTTTAGCTGTGTGTTTGAAGTTAGAATGAAATATCTGAGCAGAACTTTGTAATGGAGAATGTGAACACATTTTCCCATCTAGAATTTAATCTTTTTTAATGTGCCATCATTGTGTAGGATGCTGATTTCAAATGTGTGTCGCTACGGTGACAGATGCCTTAGAAAGTGTGTTGATTTATCACGAGCACTTTCCAACCCCCTTACATAAACATCCATGTTCTAAAATTTATGGCACCTAAAGACCCTTGTCTTGCAAGAGGCTGTTATACTCATTGTAGTTGAAATATTTTACTTTATTACTCTGGCTACAAAGAAAGATCTCATTTCTCTGTGGTGTTGCATTACTTTACCAAGATGGAAAATTAATGATACTTTCACATTTGTAGGCCCTGAGTTCATGCATAGTAATGAGAGGTTAGAAGAATTGCTTATGATTAACTTACCCAGAAGCCCCCTGAAGGCAGGTGCGGTGGGCTCCCTTTGTCTTGACTTACTTCTCACTGTCCTGTCCGGCGCACTGTTGTGCACAATAGATTGTCATCGGAGGGTGGGCCTCTCTTCTCAACTTGAATTGACCAGTCAAATTAACTTCTTAAAAAGCAGGTGTTGCCGGGCGGTGGTGGCACACGCCTTTAATCCCAGCACTCGGGAGGCAGAGCTAGGTGGATCTCTGTGAGTTCAAGGCCAGCCTGGGCTACCAAGTGAGTTCCAGGAAAGGCACAAAGCTACACAGAGAAACTCTGTCTCGAAAAACCAAAAAAAAAAAAAAAAGAAAAAAAGCAGTGTTAAACCTTCTGTCAGAACAGCAGTTTGTGTTTGCTTAACATACCCAGAGAGGCTCAGTCGCTAGAGAGAAGCTAGCAGTCTTGTGTGATGGTATGTGATTCACAAAGCCCAGGATATGCACAACTTCTGGATTCATCTATTACCTAACTTTTTTTTTTCCCAGGAGGCTGGAACTAAGGCATGTTACCTATTGTTGTCTGCTACTGGGCTTTCCAGAAGGGACCAAATAATGGTACTGAAGGCCAAGATGACTTTAAATCCAGAGGGGAATATGTCCCTTTTTGGAGGACAGGGATAGCGTTGATGGCTGCATGCAGGCATGCTGCATTGCATTCCTCTCTTTGCATGCCAGTCAGTCATTCCTAGCCACATCAATAAGGACAAGAGGAGAGGTGCGGGTGTGTGGCCTGAAATAATTCAACGGGAGACAATGCTAATTTGGATTCTAATGCATCCGTACCTATTTGATCTCTGCCCTGCAAACCCTCCTTAAGCACCTGCACTGTGTGTACCATCAGTTCTCAATTAGTGTATTGGCTAATCAAGGACTGTCAGAGGCTCCCTGGCATCCTGGATGTATTCGGAGCCTGTTCCCTGCCTCAGTTATGTAAGATGTGAGTATTTGGCCTCCTTCCACAGCAGGCTCTTCCTTGCTCCTCTCTAGGGGAAGCCCAGGCCTCAGCTCAGAGCCTGCAGCTCTGAGCACAGATTCCTGCATCCTTCCCTGGGAGCTGGGATCCTGTTTCCCATCTTGTTTGGCTTTAATCTATCTTCTCATACAGAACCTGAATTTACATTTTGAATTCAGCTCAAGGATCTGGATTTTATTACTGTTCTAACTTTGAATTTATTTTTACATGTAGTACCATTGGCTTGCTAATCCTTGTTGAACCTTCAACTCCTGTATTTTCTTGATCTATCCCAACTCTCTAGGCTCAGGAAAACTCAGACTGGATCCCTCTATGGTTCCGTTTCCACCAGGGGCTTTACCTGCAGGTGCATCCAACCCGCTGGCCCATCCTCCCTGACCAGTCCCAGCCTGGTGTGCACAGGGGTGTGGAGAGGGGTTGCTGACACCCAGGGGCCTCGCACTGCAGGGGTGGATCCAGCTCGTGTGCACAGGAGAAATGGGAAGATCCAGCGCTAACAGTGATTTCTGTTTGAGGACTCTGTCAGTTCTAGGCAGATTTGGAAGGCAAGGTGATCACTTGGGCTAAGAAAATGGCGTTTTCTAGATATTAATTTTTTTGCATATAATATATTTTCCCCTCCCCTAACTCCTCCTATCTCCCTACCCACTGAACTTCATGTTTTTTCTCTCTCTCAAGAGAAAACAAAATACAAGAAACAAACATCAAAACAAACAAAAACTACAAGACAACAGCAACAATAGCAACAACAACAACAAAACAAAAACTGCACCCACACAAACATGGAGTCTGTTTTGTGTTTGCTAACTTTTCCTGGGGCATGGGGCTCATCTTGGAGTACATAATTAACACCTAGTGACACTCCATGGGAGAAAATGGACTCCTGATGACATACTCCTATACCCCTGGATCAATGCCTTACTTATCCCTCATCAGAGAAGCTTCTTCTTGAAGTAGATCATAATTAGCCCAGAGACCCACAACTGGACAATGCCGAGTGAGAGACTCCGGAGCACTCAGCCCTAAATGAGATATCTTCATCCAACCTTTCTTCTCAAGGCTCAGTGATAGGGAAGAGGAGGCAGGAAAGATTGTAAGAGCCGGAGGTGGTGGATGACTCCGAGGAAACAATGTCACCCAGACACAACAGGGCTGATCCACAAGACCTGCTTAACTGCTTTTTAAGTAGGGAAAAGAAACAGCAAGCTGTGGTGAGCATTTTGGCCTGTCTGGAATACAAACAAATCTCTCTGAGGGGGAAGCTAAGACCTTAGGAGAGGAGAAGGAAATTAGAAAGACATATGAAAAAAATATTCAATTAGATTTTGCTGCAAAGACATCCTTTCAAATTCAAACACACTCTCCAGAGATTCCACAGTTTGGAGAGGGAAATTTCTTCAAATGCTTACTAATAATAATCAGGCACAAATGAAATTTCAAGGTGTACTATTCTCTTCCAGATCTCAAGTTCAGTAAATTTAGTCAGAAAGTCACTGCAGAAACATGAAAGCATTTTTCTCTACAGTCACACACACACACACACACACACACACACACACACACACACAC
>CABHPH010130069.1:0-29342 GCA_902168325.1 Peromyscus nudipes
AAAAAAAAAAATTCCCGGCTACACAAAGAAACCCTGTGTGTGTGGGGGTGGGGAATTCCCCTCACCCCCCTGGCAGAAATTCTTAATAAAGTAGAAACAGGCCTTTTCTTCGAGATTAGGCACATAGAGTTATCAGACTTGATGGTGAAATGCTAGGTGCCATTTCCTCTAAACAGGTTCAAAAACATAATGGGAGAGACAGCGTCAATTCTGCTCCTGAAAGCTCTAGCCAATTCAGCAAGGAAGGAAGAGAAAATAAACAAGGATTATGTCTTGGTCATTTTTCTATTACTGTGAAGAGACATCATGACCAAGGCAACTTTTTTCTTCAAGACAGGGTTTCTCTGTGTAACAGTCCTTGCTGTCCTGGAACTCACTTTGTAGACCAGGCTGACCTCCAATTTACAGAGATCTGCCTACCTCTGCCTCCCAAGTGCTGGGATTAAAGGCATCACCACAGGGTCCCAAGGCAACTCTTGGAAAAGAAAGCATTTAATTGGGGGATTGTTTACAGTTTCAGAAGGTAGTCCATTATCATCATAGTGGGAAGCAGACAGGCATGGCATTGGAGCACTAGCTGAGAGCTTTGCATCCTGATCCACAGGAAGCAGACAAAGAGACTGGGCCTGGTTTGAGCTTTTGGAACCTCAAAGCCTACCCCCAGTGACACACCTAATCCTTCCCAAACAGTTTATCAACTGGAGACTAAGTATGCAAATATATGAGTCAGTGGGGGTTGTTCTCACTCAAACCATCACATTCCACTCTAAGCTTGTATCATAATGCAAACGCATGTAGTTCAACTTAATGAGTCCCCATAGTCGTTCAGTCTCAATCAACAGTCTTTTCTGAGACTCAAGACCATCTCTTTAATTGTAACCCACTATAAAATCAAAAGGCAAATTGCACATTTCCGTCATACAGTGGTACAGAATATACATCACCATTCCAAATGGAGGAAAGGGAGCATAGTGAGGAAATACTGGACCAAAGCAAGGCCAGAACCCAGCAGAGCACACTCCAAACTCTGCATCTCTTCAGTTCTCCAACGTCTTTCAGTTTTGTTGACTTCAATACACTTCTCTCTCTTGG
Source organism: Peromyscus nudipes (assembly GCA_902168325.1). Taxonomy (NCBI): domain Eukaryota; kingdom Metazoa; phylum Chordata; class Mammalia; order Rodentia; family Cricetidae; genus Peromyscus; species Peromyscus nudipes. Next base: position 1,093 of record CABHPH010130069.1, read on the forward strand.
GCTAGTTCCACTCCCTGTTAGCAGCCCTCCTTGGCAGGTAGCCCACAACTCTGACCTCTCCAACATCTTGGGGTCTCCTACACAATCCAGGCTTTACCTTCACAGCTTCATCCAGTGGCCTCTCTGGGCCTGCATGCAGGGACTGCCCTGCTAAATGCCTGGCTTCAGCATCTTTCTTTAACCACAGAGGAAGGTTCCATAACCCCTTTCCAATATGCTTCTTGGTTACAATCAGAACCATGTGGCTGAAGCTGCCAGGTTCTGCTGCCTGCTTGGGCTGATACCTGGCTCCCTCTATGACTTGTATACTGACCTCATATTCTGACGTAGTGGTTTCTAGGCTGAGGAAATCCCAGGCTTGTTCCTTTCACTGGGTGGAGCCTTGCTTGAAGTTACCACTCCTTTATTCCATTTACGCATTGGGCTTTTCTTTAACATTTTCATCTTGAGCACAAGACTTGATTCCAATATTACATTTCCTGGCTCTCCTTTCCCCCTCAAAGTGTACACTTTTTATTTCTTTGTCCAGCTTTCCTTTTCATTGTAGATCTGCATAAGGGTGATCACTAATAACTGTGTGACACAGTTCATAATAGACTGTCTTGAAGTTTCTTCTGCTTGTGACATTAGCCTTAGGCAGGCTTTTAGGACAAGGGCAAAAAGCAGCCACATTCTTTGCTGAATTATCACAAGAATGGCCTCTAGGTCGGCTGATAATATTTTTCCCCTCTGAAAACTCTTGAGCTGGACCTGCATAGTTCACATTGGCCTTCAGCGCTACCGTCTTCCAAGCTCCTACTAGGATGGACTGTTAAGCCTCACCTACAGCATTCAACTGCTCTCCTAACCCAAGTCCCCAAAGTCTACTTTTCACTAATGAGCATCACGGTCATAGCAATACCCACTCCTGGTACCAACTTCTGTCTTAGTTATTCTTCTATTGCTGTAAAGAGACACCATGACCAAGGCAACTCTTATAAAAGAAAGCATTTAATTGGTGGCTTGTTTACAGTTTCAGAGGGTTAGTCCATTATCATTGTAGTGGGAAGCAGACAGGCATGGCACTGGAGCAGTAGCTGAGAACTTTGCATCTTTACATCTTGATCCACAGGCAGCAGGCAGAGAGAAAGAGAAACTGAGCTTGAGCTTTTGGAACCTCAGAGCACACCCCCAGCAACACACCTACTCCAACAAGGACATGCCTCCTAGTCCTTTCCAAACAGTTCATCAGCTGGGGACTAAGCATGGAAATATGAGCCTATGGGGACCATTTTCATTCAAACCACCATGGATTGGAAAAGAAATAAAACTGTGTTTTTTATAACTGATAGGATTGACTTTAAAAATCCAAAAGAAACTGTAAATGTTTATAATAGTACACAAAGTCAGTATACAAAATTGATTACTATGTATATTCCTATGGGGTGTGTGTGTGTAATCACATAGTGGGAAAATGAAACTGACATTTACACTAGTCCTTCCAAAATCAGTGTGATGAAAAAATACACAAGACTGCCACAGTAAAAACTGTGAAGGAAAAACAGACATTGCTGAGGGAAATGACCAGAGCTAGCAAGATGTCTCATCAAATAAAAGTACTCACACACACACACACACACACACACCAGAAATGAAACAAAAGGATAAGTGACAAATAAAAGGAGAGGAAAGGTCATGAGTTGGGAAACTCAAAATTAAGACATCAGTTCTACAGACCCCCTCAGTTCATTTTCCATAAACCCCGTAAGCCCTAAAAACTTGGAGTCCCATAGATACAAGCCAACTTTAAAACTGGAAAATACGGCAGTGCCCTGATTGCCTTCAGAGTTTTAAAGATCCGAGTTGAATGTTTATATCCCATCCACTGAGACTACAAACACTGTGATAGTGTGGTGGTGATGTAAAAAGAGACACAGTAATAAAAGTGTGGTTTTCTCCCAAGCTGGAGGGAAAGGTTCATCTCTAACAAGTGCTGTTAAATCAGCTGTCTTTGTACCTGGAGAAAGTGAACTCTGCTGCGCTGGAGAGATGGCTCAGTTGTTAAGAGCTCTTGCTCTTCCAAAGACCCTAAGTTCAATTCCCAGCACCTGTGTGACAGCTCAGACCTGTGACTTCATTTCTGGGGGGTCTGGCACTCCGTGTCTTCCATCAGCACTGCACACCTGGAGTACACAGATACACATGCAGGCAAACACCTGAATTAACCTTGACTTTTACCTCAAGCAATATACCAGCCAAATTCAAGATGAACTATACAATTCAATGAGCTGTGACCAAACATCAAAAAACAAAACAACAACAGATGTCCTTAGAAAGGGTCTGATTTCTTGGTAAGATGCACAAAGTACAAAGAAGTGAAAGACAAGGTTAACTTAATTGAAATTGTTTTAAGATCTATAGTCATTAAAGAACTTTTCATTGAAACAGCGTTAAGAGATGGGAAAAGGTCCATTATCAAGTTTTAAAGAATAAACAAGCATACTTAATTTGCCTCAGAACAAATGTCCAAATAACCCATTAATTGTAGGAAAAGGTACTCAACAAACTTAGTTATCAGGGAAATGCACATTAAGATTTCAGTGAATGCTGCTATAGATTCAGCAAAGTCATTAAAATTTAAAATACAGATAATGGCCAGTGTTGGCAAAGATACAGGACAATAGTGATGGTTTTGTTATAAACTGATACAATCACTATGAAAACTGTGCTGGCATCTCTCTCTTAAATAATACTCAGCTTTCTGTGACTTTGTTTTACTCAGTGTTACAGACATGCTCAAGAGAAATGTACTTGAAAGTATTCATGACGTTGATGGTGGTAGAGTCATTCAGTGGAACACTTCAGATGACTAGACACAGTTGCGTGTGTTGTGGAATATTTTAAGATGTGTGACTTTACTTTTGTTTCTGTTGCATTTGTTTGTCTCTGTGAAGCTGTGTTATTGTGCCTGTCTAAAACACCTGATGGTCTAATAAAGAGCTGAATGCCCAATAGCAAGGCAGGAGAGAGAGAAAGGCAAGAAAAGCTGGCTAGAAACTAAGCCAAACTAAGGCCAGGCATTCATAATTAAGAATAAGCCTCCTTGTTTGTGATTTATTTGGGAGCTGGGTGGCAGGCCCCTAAAAAAGAGCAAAAACAAGCAACAACATACATGGATAGTAGATCTCACAGAAAAGATTATGAACAAAAGAGTTTATTTATTTTTATTTTTTATATGCACTGGTGCTTTGCCTGCAACACCTGAGGGTGTTGGGTCCTGGAACTGGAGTTACAGACACCATGTAGGTGCTGGGAATTGAACCCGGGTCCTCTGGAAGAGCAGTCAGTCCTCTTAACCGCTGAGCCATCTCTTCAGCCCCTTATTTCTGTTTTCTAAAATTCAAAAACAGGTCACATTACTCTGTAGTGAAAGAATAGTGTGATCTTGGGTATTGTTGGGGCACAAAGGAATGTTGGTGGTTGCAGGAAGCACCATATCTTGAGCTGAGAAGTGGCTTACTGTATGATAGCTAAAGATTCTTTGAGTTATACATGCTAGCTTAGTTTTCTGTATGTAATACCTTAGACTATGTTTTGTTTAGTGGTAACTGGAGTTTTGCTCTGTTGGGGTCTTACTTAGTTTGACTGAAGGTTTTTACCAGGAAGTTTATATGCAGAGTGGAAAGAGCACTGGCTGTTAGTGACTGCTTCTGCACTGTGCCTGTTGAGGCTGGGCTCCTGCGGCTGTGTAGAACCTGACTGCTGTGCTCTGAAGTCGTTTAATCTCTATGTACAGTGAAGAAGACTTGGAATTCCTGGGCTACCAAAAGGACGAAATGAAAGATGGTGCTCGTGTTCAGAGCCTGATGGAGCATGCAGACTTACTGTAGTGCCTTCATAATGTGCTGTGGCCTTATACCAAACCCTTCATTCAAACACCAGAGTCCTGGCAATATTGTGGGCTGCTCTAGTTGCTCCATGTAAAAGAACAGCCGACTTCTTGATTATAATGCCAACCCCCCCCCCCCAAGATGATTGAGAAATGTGAAGTGCTCTCAGAACTGGGAGTTTTTCAGGGCTTGGTTTTGAAATGAAAGAACTGGGTTGCTCCGGGGACTACCCTAGTTTAGCCAGTTAATTTTTGAGCTCTCTTGATAAAGGCTTTTGGAGCCTTAGTTTCTATAATAGTATTTCATCAGCTCCTAAGATACATGTTGTCTGAAAAGCACCTTTATGTGCTACTAGGTGGGAGAAAAACCTGGTAACCCTAATAAGAAGTAATTGAGCAATAATCATTGCAGCATGGTTTTGTTTGATAAAATTTTTAGTTTTGTAGATTAACATGACTAAGTTAAAGCATTTTAAACTTTGTAAATGTTAGTCAGAGTCACAATTACTTGGGAATTCAAAATCAAACCTACAGGTGGGGATATGGGCCCAAACATAAATGCAGACCCGAGTTCAGACCCCCAGCACCAATGTTAAAAGCCAAGTGTAGCCACCTCTGCCTTAACTACCCCCCGCACACCCACACACATGTGCTAACTGGATAACACTTTAACTCGTGGTCCATGGCAAGTCCTGGGAATGAGACAGAGCCTTAGAGCGGAATGCCTAGTGTCCTTTTCTGGCCTCTGCATGACTCACAGATGAGCACACACACAAAACTAAACACATAATACTGATAACAGAGAAAGAGGATATCCACTTTAAACTGACATACTGAGATGACCCACACTCATCTTCTGACTTATTGTAATTGCTGTTAAGTTTCAACTGGTTTTGGAACTGAGTATTTTATTGTTCATAAATTGTAAACCTCATTGATGTTACAGAGAGGTGGGGGGTGCGGCTGTCTCACTGTTGTTTAGGCTGACTTTGAATTTTAGGATCCTTTCACCCTAGATACATGCCATTGTGCCAATTTTGAATGTTTTTGTGACAACCAGAAATGTTTTCATTGACTTTGTTGCTGTTATCTTTAACAACTAATACACAGTAGACTCTCAAGTATTTGCTGAATTGATGACTTCTGAACAATCATTTTTAGCTCTGCATTTACTCATCCAGAGGCCTTTAATCTTTCAAGGTGAATGCTTTTCCCTCTTAAACCAAAAATCTCCCAATTTACAACTAATTCCAAACCGAGCATGGTGGCACACGCCTTTCTTTAATCCAGCACTCAGGAGGCAGAGGCAGAGGCAGGTGAATCTCTGAGTTCAAGGCCAACCAGAGCTACACACTGAGACCGTGAGAAAAATAAATACAAGCAAATAAAACCCTAATGCCAAAACCACATGTGGGATTGGATGCCTTAATCCCAGCTCTTGGGAGGTAGAGCCAAGAGGATCAGGAGTTCAAGGCCATCACCTGCTAGTAGTTCAGAGTAGCCCAGATTACGTGAGATCCTATCTTAAACAGGTAAACAACAAACCAATGCTAGATTAAAATTTGTTGCTGTATTGATGCTAGTTTTCCAGAATGTTACTTTGAATTTCAAGGGTAGTTTTTTCTGTTTGTTTTGTGTGTGTGTGCATGCGCGCAGTGCACACATATGCATGCATGTGTGGAGGACAGAGGACATCTTCGGGATCATTCTGCATAAGTGCTCCAGCTACAGGTGTGAGCACACTTGGGTTGTTCTGACTAAGCAGGTTGCACTGGCTGGACAGGGAGCACCAAGGATCTACCTCCTGTTTCTGCTTCCCCAGTGCATTTGCCAAAGCACATTTGTACATGGCATCTTCTTACCTCTTCTTTGGGGTTTTGGTGTTAATACGGTCGTAGAACGTACAATTTCAGTGTATGAGTGCCTGACTTTTTACGCCTGTTTCAATTTGACAAAAGAATTATAGCTGCTGTTAGGGAATAAAATGTGTGTTTCATTTGTAAAAAGAATTAGCCGGGGTATATAATATGACATGTTTCGGTGTTTATTTTAATCAGCAGCTGTAAGTGCATGTTGGCAAGCCTTGGTGCTTCTGATAACTTTAGGGAACTGCTTGAAGCCGAATCACCTCATCTCCCTTTCTTTATGGGCACTGGTTCTTAGTGATGCTGTTCTGCGTTCTGCTTTCTGCTTAGTGCAAGACTTGATGAGAGTAGGCCAGACCTTAAGGTGCTAGCCTTGAAGTCGTTGAAGTGCCTTGGGCTCCTAGCTCATGCTGTCCACTGGAGAACAAGGAGGAGTACCCTCAGAAACCAGCAGCATTGGAAATTAATACCACAGTTCCTAAAATAAACTCACTGTTAGCCGTACAACCTAGTCCATGTGTGACTTTTCTGGTCTTCAAAATATGGGTGTAGCTCTTTTGGAAGCATCATTACTTTGTGGATAATTCTGGAAAACTGATGAGTTTCCTTATTGTTTTATCAGTACGAGGATGTCGTCCAGGAAAGATTGTGCAGATGACGGAAGCGGAAGTTCGAGGCCTGTGCATCAAGTCTCGGGAAATCTTTCTCAGCCAGCCTATTCTTTTGGAATTGGAAGCACCGCTGAAGATTTGTGGTATGTAAATGGCCAAGTTAGAAATGAGTTCTTTTTTCTGGACCAGACTGGCTTCAGACTCACAGAGAGTGAGTCTGGACTCACTCCTGCCTCTGCCTCCCAAGTGCTGGGATTAAAGGAGAGCACCACCATGTCCTGCAGGAAATGAGTTCTCTAAAGCACATTTTTCTCCTGTAGTAATATCGAGGGTGTATTAGAGAAAACTTCCAAATTGAATTAAAACAATTAATAGGTTTTATTAATGGTTCATAATAATGACAGTTTAGAAGCAACAGAAACATTTTGGTACATCACAGACGGTCAAAGGGCGCTATCTGTAATGTATAAAATGGTCCTGGAAATAGACCAGTGTGTTAAGAAAAATGGGCAGATCTTAGGAGAGAGCTAAAATCAGTGAAACCTATCCCTAACTCATCAGATTACAGACAAAAATACGACGAAGAGTGGTAGTGCTTGTAGGGATGTGGGGAAATAGGCATTCTAGAACGCTGCTTAGAAAAACAGTCTCGAGTGCCAGTATGGCAGTGTCCTTGGTCTTCTGGCTTGGAGTAATTTTCAGGTTACTAGTTTACAATCTGTATGTGTTCTCTTAGGTCTTATATTGGTTTTAGCCTAAGACAAAAACTTAAGACTTTAAATTGATTGATCTGTTATAACAAGAAAAATTATTGCATAGAAAGCATTTTTCTGTGGCTCACATAAAACAAGAAATGGTATAAATACTATAGCATGCTGGCTTTTCATTTGGTAATACAGGTATTCTTTGTAATGGTTATGTGTTTGTGAAAACACTTTATATACTTAGGACAGCTTCAGTATGTCATATGCAAAAATGCCCTTCATTCTGCTTGTTTCTGAGTAAATCTACCTTGAAGCCATGTAACTTGAAGATGTTTGGTGTACTTTTTTAAACTGCTCAGATATTCACTAATGGGGCAATAACTTTCCTTTTCCCTGGCTACTGCCCTTCCCATCCCAGGGTTCCACTGAGTTCAGTCCTGTTAGGAGAAAGTCCTGGTGCTCGGGCACCTGGTTTGGAGGAGGACCTCATTCCTTTCTAGGGGTTACTGGTCTTTTTTGTTGGAAACAAGGCACATGGGGAGGGGGGTAATTGGCCATTAGCGCTCAGAATTCTGTGTTGTCCCTAGCTGGGGTTGCAGGGTTAAGTAGGGGTTGGCGGTATTTCCCAGCCTCAGCAGCCTGAAGGCCTCAGGGATCAGACTCCTAGGATAGTGCCAGAGAGGCAGCTCTGGGCAACAGCTCCTAACTGGTGACTGGGTTTGGGGAGTCACCAGGGGACTGTAGTAGGGTAGTCATTATGTATGTTGAGTTGGGAGAAGTGGATGACCGGGTTCTCCTTGGACTGGAACTGCTTGGGCAAGGGTTCCCTGGTGTCCAGGCCTCGAGTCGCCCCAGTGATGGCCCACACTTGTCCCAACTTGGAGGGCCTTGTTTCAGAAGCTATTGCAGAGTCATGGTTAGGTTCAGAGTCCTACAGATTTAGTGTACTTCTGAGGTACTTTGTATTCTCTCTCTCTGTGGGGTTTTATTAAATTGTGTGTGGTGCTTTGTATAGTATCCAGCAGATAAATAGTAGCAAAGTAAATGTTTGTTGATTAATTAGCTTAGATTATCACCTTTACATCAGAAACCAGTAGTTTGAAACTTTTCTGGAAATGTTCAGTCTCTTGTGATTTTTAAATAAAGTAATTTAGTTATTTGTAGATGATCTAAAAATTATTTGAAGTGTAGATCCTACTGGATTTATGATAGGGTTCTATCCCAGTAAACATTAAGTTGAAAATAACATAAGACCAGAATACATTTAAAACACTGAATGCTGAACACTGTGGTTTGATACATTACACTGTAAAGCATCAGTTGTTTACTGTCACGATCAGTGTGACCGATGGATAGTTACAGCTTGCTGGTGCCACCTAGTATCTCCCAAGTGTTGTACCACATTTCACTAGCTTGACAAAAAATCCAGACTCCAAACTACGGTCTCCTGACTACACAGTGCTTTTCTTGTAAGTCAAACCATTTAAGTCAGTGATTGTATTTCATACAAGTACCCCATTCAAATTTTATTTAATACAGCAATAACTTGAAGGTAATGGAAAGTTATTGGTGTTTTAGTTCTTGATATTTGGTATAACAATATGATTTAAGTTCAGCTACCAGCTAATGAGAGTAACTGCCAATTATTATTTTATAAGAAATAAATTTTGCCTGAAATTTTTGTAGTGTAGAGCCACAAAAATTAGTTTTTCATCTCAGTTTCTATAGGGTAGGAATTTAGACTAGCTTTGCTAGATCTTCAGGTTCTGAGTCTCTCATGACACTCCAATCGAAGTGTGCTCTGGGCCTTGGTCATCTGCAGGCTGCACTGTGGAAGGATTCAGTTCTGTGTAGGATTCAGTTCTGTGTAGGCTGCTGGACTACGGGCTTTTATTCCAACTGAAGGAGCTGCTGGCCAAAGTCTCCGTTCTTTTTAGGACAGCAGCTTCATCAGCAAGCTTGAGAGAAGGAGTGAGGCTGCAAGTCTGACAGAAGTCACAGTGGTTTGTAAATGAGCCCTAGAAGGGACTGGCCTCACTTTGGTAGTATTCTGTTTGTTAGCTTAAGTCTAGATAATGACCTGTGCTTTAAGGGGAAGGAAGTATACAAAGTTCCTGTCATGGAAGCTACATAAAACTAATCCGTTTCTCTACCCTGACTTGTTTTCAGGAGATATTCATGGACAATATACAGATTTACTGAGACTATTTGAATATGGAGGTTTTCCACCAGAAGCCAACTATCTTTTCTTAGGCGATTATGTGGACAGAGGAAAACAGTCTTTGGAAACCATCTGTTTGCTGTTGGCTTATAAAATCAAATACCCAGAAAACTTCTTTCTCCTAAGAGGGAACCACGAGTGTGCCAGCATCAATCGCATTTATGGATTCTACGATGAGTGTAAGTGGGACTCGGAGCTTAGAGTGTGATTAGTTTGCATGTGCCTTTACAGTTCAGTGAACCTCTGCAGTTCAGGGGAGCTGGATGGTTCGTTTTCCTTCCTTAATATGGTCTCGGACAAAGCTCCAGAAAGAGCCTAAAGCTAGGAAACACTTTAAGTTGCTTTCTCAGGATCTCCTTGGTCATGTTTCAGATTGGCTGCAGCTTAGTTGGCTAAAGGAGGTCTTCTTGATTAGTTTACCTGGTAAGATACCCAAGTGAAACAAACATGGGTTACTGCAGGCAGTGGCTTCTGCTTTTCTGCTGTTAGTAAGGTTTGCTTTTTACATTCGTTTGTTCACTCGTGTGTGTGCATGTGGGCAAGCATGTGCACAGGCACACTACATGCATGGTGTCCTGACACACATTTGGAGATCAGAGGACAGCTTGCAGTTGGTTTTTTGTACCTAGGTCTCAACAGTTAGGAGCCCTGCTGCTCTTCCAGAGGACACAGGTGTGGTTCACAGCACCCACATGAAGAGACTTACAAACTCTGCCTTAACTCCAGTTTCGGGGGATCCCATTCTCTTCATGGCCTTGGCAGTCACTTCATGAATATGGTTCATATACAGAAACAAGCAGGCACACATCATAACATAAATAAAATGCTAAATGAAAGTCAAAATTCATTATTAAAATGTTAATTTGCTTATATAGCTAGAGAGCTAGGCTACTGAGTCCTCAGGGTTACCTTTGTTACATTGTGCTCTTGGTTTTTAATCAGCAGGAAGTCTGATGGGCTGCCTTGTAGAAGTCTTTGCAGTGTCGTTAGCTACGCGTGGATTTGATTTTCAGTTTCATTAGATTGAATATGGGAGTAATGTATTTGGTCATTTATAGTAGTTTTCTAATTAAATTTATTTTTGACGGCTAAATTGTTGGTTTGAATCTACTTTTTCTCTTTTCCTTTCTTAAATATGGTAGAGTCATCATTAAACTCATAGTCCCTTGATTCCTGTAATATAACAAATGTTTGTGAATGTGTTATACATGCCAGTCACTTCTGACACTGGAATGTAGTAATACTCAGGGCAAGTTACTCTTAAACAGACAAAAACAGAATTTATGTTATAATGGTAGTGATTCTATATTTGATTTTTACAATTTTGTGATCTGAATTATCAGACTTGTACAGAGGAAAGTAAGTTGAAGTACATCAAACTACAGGCATCTTTCTAAGCTACAACAGAAGTTGGGGTATATTGGCTTGTTCTTAGAAGATAAAGTGAGACATGAATGTCCTTTAGGGCAGAAATGACGTCATATGGAACGGCGTGTGGGAAAACAGCTTGTAAACAGTCTATAAGTTACACTTACTCATTAAAGGGTAGGCTTGGACATAAAAACAGGAAATTAATAGCTGTGACTTTCATCCCTTCTTTGGCTTGGTAGTTGAACTTAATGCCAAATCATGAAAATCGGGTAACCCTTAGTTGAAGTTGTCTTTGTTGTAGCTGGGCTACAGGAAAATTATAGCCTTGCGTCTTTTCACTTGCTCTAGTGCCAAGTTGTAATTTGCTCTAAAGTGAATAGCACTTAGGCACTTGGAAGTGCTCCTTTCCTGGCAGTAGGTTTATACCTCATTACTCGATGCGTCAGGTTAACATGGACCAGCTCCAGAGGACCACTTTCACGTTGGTCTACTTACTTGGCTAGGTAAATGTATTGAATGGGGAGAAATTAGCTAATACCCTATTAGACAATTTCAAAAATACTGTATTATAGTGATGTTATACGATAAAGTCGTGTGATGTAGTTGTTTCATTTAACAGTGTAGTTGTTGAAGTCTTTGCAACTCTACAGATGGTGTTGAATGTTTATTTTATTACCCTTTTAGAAACATAAGGAAAAAAATGAAGTACAGTGATAAACCTGCATGCTGGACAAGTACTGAAGCATGAACTTACATCTCTAGCACATGAAACTCGACATAGCTTATTCACTTTTGGTGTCTCACCCACAGTAGCTATTTACTTTACAGGAAAAAAAAATGTGCTATGTTAAGACAGAAAATTAAAACAATCATTCTGTCTTTGAGATAATTAATAAAAACAGTTATTGATTCTTTAATTCCCTATGCTTTTTATTTTTGTAGGTAAACGAAGATTTAATATTAAATTGTGGAAGACATTCACTGATTGTTTTAACTGTCTGCCTATAGCTGCCATTGTGGATGAGAAAATCTTCTGTTGTCATGGAGGTAGAGTAATAAATTTGCTATGTAGAAGAGACCTATAATAATTCAAATGCTGTGGGAAATGGGAGGGTGGCCGGAGGTGCACAGTAGCTCAAAGCTAGCCAGCCAGACCAGCAGATGCCAGGCCAGCCAGGGCTGCATAGGAAGACTGTCTCCAACCAAAGCGAAGTCATGCTATGAATAAACAAAAACTGCTTTAAGCATGCCTAAGACTTCCTTCAGTAATTGGAAATGTGTGATTATTAATAGTGAAAATTAACATTGGTCCTTATAAAGAATTCCTCATATAAAAGTATTGGCCTGAGAGTGGTCTGTACACGTCTGTAATCCCAGGATTCAGAGGCTTTGAGGCAGAAGGATTTCAAGGGCATCTTGGGCCATGTATACTATCTGGGGGAAAAGAAAGAAAAGAGAACTAGATGGTTTTAAGAAGTACTTTCACTTTGCCTCAGTTTAGGCCTGGTCGGCTGGTTGGATAATTTTTTTTTGTGGTGCTGAGGATCTAGCCCATGCCTCAAATTTTGATAAAAAGGTACTCTGCCATTAGTAAAAAATGGGAGGCTAATTATCTTTCTGTCTGTATTAAATACCTTTTATCAAGCTCTAAACACAACCTAATTTACTATTCGTGTGACTTCTAAGTGTTGTGCAGTATGTCAGCATAAGTACAGCTAGGAAATGAGGACATGAGAACATGGAGATTAGAATTCATATCAGAAGTTTTCAGCTCTCCATCCTCAGCACCCAGCTTCACCTCAGTGCCTTTTGGTGTCTCACCCACAGGAGCTATGTTTCTGATTCACGCTCTGAGGATTGTAAATGGCCTGGACTAATTTTTCTGAAACATCCCAATGTGTAATCATGAATAGTATAGTTCACTGCAGATGAAATTTTTGGAAGTTCACATACATCAGAACTCACTTGGGAATGTGTAGTACAGTTTTCCATGATACCACATTCACACACAAGTTTTTCACAAGTTAGGGAGGATGGTATATTTGGTAAAATGCTTGCCATGAAAGCCTGATAAATTAAACCTGACTTAAATTCAGTCCTTAGAACCCATGTGAAAAGCTAGCCTAGTTTAACCAGTGAGCTCCAGGCTAGTGAGGTATCTTCTTTAAAACAAGGCAAGACATGCTCAGAGGCAGGCGTATCTCTGTGAGTTCAAGGCCATCGTGATCTATGTACCAAGTTCCATGTCAGCCAGGGCTTCACAGTGAGAACCTGTCTCAGAATAAACACAGCAACAACAACAAACATGTAGATTGCTTCTGAGGCAACCTTCTGCACATAAAAACGTGCGTGTGCACACACATGTACAGACATTTATCGAACAATTTATTAACAATATTGGGTTTGCATATAGGGAAGAAATGTAATGAAATATTGTAAAAAATTGGTTGCTCAGTGTCATCCATGGGAGTATCTTATGGGAAGCTTTAAAGTGGAAAATGCTGAAAAGACGAGTGGGTAGGCCTGAGCTGGGGAGCAGTTTATTCTGACAACACCATTCACTGTAGTAGTTGAAATACTGTGTTCCATAGACTAACATTTAAGGAGTTGTTCTTGGGCATTAGTGTAGCTGAGACAGGAGCATGGCAGTTTAGAATGTGTGTTTGACCTCATTCCTTGTGGTGATAGTTGAATTACTTACTAGAGAAATAATAGCTTATATTTTTGTTCTGCTTTAAAGACTTCTGAATATGTTCTTGTGCTTTTTCTTGTTTATCTTTCTGATTAATAGTTTACTACACATTTTGCAGATAATGAGCATGTTGAGGTAGGATATGGGGGAAAGTTCTTAGGGGACCAAAAGAGGTGTTTTAACTTGAAAGTAAAAATGATTTTAAGATTTGGTGGTCATGAAAGTACAAAAGTAGTAGGGAAGGTTGCAGCCAAGTGTGTTCTTACAAAGGATAAGGGCATTTGGAAAGAGGAGAGTGGAGGTCCTTCTTGGTAGAAGGATAGAAAAGACAACACTATTATAATAGTGTTCTGCTAGATGTCAAATCTTTCTCTTTTTATTTATAGGACTGTCACCAGACCTACAGTCTATGGAACAGATTCGGAGAATTATGAGACCCACTGATGTCCCTGATACAGGTGAGTATAGACAGAAGTTTAGTTAATTGCTTTGTGTAAAATGTTGACATGATTGAACCTCATTATATTTAGTGAAAGTCATTCAGAAAGTTATCATCCCTGAAACCGGTTAACATTTGAATCTAAGTTTCTGTGTCTAGGATATTTTAATGGAAAGTTTCTGAGATACTGAAAATGTTTATTTTGGTATTTGACTTTCTGTTCAGCCTTCAGAAATATAATAATATAGTCCATAGATCTTTTCCTAGGTTCAGACATTTCTCAGAATAAGGATCTGATTTTGTTCTTCACCATATTTTTAAAACTGTAGAGATTAGAAAAGCAGGCTGTAAAGTGGAAAAACAAAGAATCCAAAGTGATCAGGACAGTTAGTCCTGAAGGAAAAACATGACAGGGAAAGATGTCTGCCAGATAGAAAGTCTTACTTAAAGGTGTTAATGTGTTCGTTAATGATAAATAAAATAACTCGAGGCCAGTGCTCAGTCGTATATAAGTTTAAGGAAGTGATAAGCTGACTGTTCAGGGAATGATAGCGAGAAACTAAACAGAGATTCCAGTTACTATGCTTGAGTGTGCCACACACTGTTTCGTGTGTACAGAAATCATCAGAAGTGCTGCCTTAGGAAGTCAGGAAAGGTTCTGTTAGTATGGTTGCTTTAACAAAGAATGGTGAAAGCGTAAGAAGGCGGGAGAAATAAATACATATATATATCTTCTTTGTTGTGGGCTTTCTTTAATTTCATTGGGTTTTTTTTGTTTTGTTTTGTTTTTTTCTGTTTTCTAAAGGTTTGCTGTGTGATTTACTGTGGTCTGATCCAGATAAGGATGTACAAGGCTGGGGAGAAAATGATCGTGGTGTGTCTTTTACTTTTGGAGCTGATGTAGTCAGTAAATTTCTGAATCGTCATGATTTAGACTTGATTTGTCGAGCTCATCAGGTAGGCAATATTAAGACTCTTGATATTTTTTTTTTTTTTATGTGTATTGGTGTTTTGTCTGTGTGTAGGTCCCCTGGTCCCCTGGAACTGGAGTTACAGACAGTTGTGAGCTGCCATATGGGTGCTGGGAATTGAACCCTGGTCCTTTGGGAGAGCAGTCAGTGCTCTTAACCACTACGCCATCTCTCCAGCACCCGTATATTTAATTTTCTATGTGTGAATATTTTGTTTGAATGTATATACTTGTACCACAAGCATGCCTAGTGCCTAACAGGGGTCAGAGAAGGGTGTCAGACCCCCTGGAACTAGCGATATGGATGTTTGTGAGCTACCGTGTTGGTGTTTGGGAGCTGAATTCAAGTCCTCTGAAAGAGCAAGTGCTCTTAACCACTGAGCCATTGCCTCAGCCCCTTTGGCCTCTTTTTGTTGTTGTTTGGTTTGGTGGGTTTAAAAAAGAAAGTTGTATGTCTGTGGGGAGTATGTGCAAATGGGAAGAGTCCTTTTCTTTTCTTTTCTTGCTCTATTTGGGAGGAAAGCCAGGATCTTGGCACCTGACTGAAGGAAGATTGGCTGTTTGGCCTTTGCTTCACTAATTTGCATTAGCATAGATGGTTAAAAATGACCTATTAATGAGTTATTATTTTTTTTAATTTTCTTTGACAGGTGGTGGAAGATGGATATGAATTTTTTGCTAAACGACAATTGGTAACCTTATTTTCTGCCCCAAATTACTGTGGCGAGTTTGACAATGCTGGTGGTATGATGAGTGTGGATGAGACTTTGATGTGTTCATTTCAGGTAAGACATGAGATAAAAATGTCTTTCTTTCTGTTTTTTCAGACAGGCTCTCCCTATATAGCCCAGACAGACAGACCCTGACCTTGTCTTCCTACCTCTCCCTCCTGAATATCAGGATAATAGGCATATACTGCCCTGCCTGGCTTGGTAGATTTTTAATGACTAGACATTCATTAAAACTGTTGTCAGAGTCATTTTTCTTTTTAAATAATCTCTCTCTGAGCAATGTGTTGATTTTAATTCAGAATTTATTACCCTCCAGGGCTAGAGCTACAGTTCAGTGGTAAAATGCCTTCTTATCACATGCCAGGCCTTTGGTTCAATCTCCAAATACATCAGTGGAGGTCACACACACACACACACACACATACATACACACACACACACACACACACACACACACACTGCAAAAAAACAAAAACAAACAAAAACACACACACACAATGAAAAATGTGATTAACATTCAGACTGATTAAAACTTTCTGGTTTGGGTCATGAACTTCCTAGCTTTGGGTCTGTAACCAAAGATGGTTTTAGAAAAGTTTAGGCTGCATCATTCTTGTTCCAAATGTTTAAATTGTTAATTCTTGTGTGAACCTACCAAAAGAAAGTGGATGGCAGGCTGGGAAGATGACTTAGTGAGTGAAGTGCTTGCCATATAAACATCAGTATCTTTACCTTAGTTTGGACTCCTAGAGCAGGGCATGTGCCTGTAATTTCAGTCGGAGGAGGTAGAGACAGGAGGAATGTGCTGGCCAGCACAGTAGCCCCTTCAGGAACTGCAGATGCATTGACCACTCTTCATCGAAAGAGTGGAAAAGCAGTTGAGGAAGACTCCCAGCGTTGGCTGACCTTGCTCATCTATGTGCATTCTCCCACACAGCAAAGAATGAAGGCAGTGGACAAATTAGGGTTTTTGTTTTCTTTTGCAAGATTAGTACATGAGATAGGTATTGAGGAAGAAAGAATTATAAATTTAGATGAAAATAAAATTCTTAGCTAAGAAGGAAATTTTCTAGTAATCTTAAGTTCCCTTATAGAAATACGCAGGTTTAAAAGGCTCTTGCTTTGTCGTGCTGCTTGTACAAACTTGTTCCTCACTGACTGAAAAAGCTTACTGCTAGAAAGGTGATTTCATGATCTTGACATGTTGCATTCAGAACTCTCATTACCAACACCTGAGGACGCATAAATTCCTTGTATAAAATGGTATTACGTTCGTATATAAGTGATATATACCCTTTCTTCTATATGGCTTAAATAATCTCTAAATTGTTTATAATGCCAAGTACAGTGTATATACTGTATAAGTAAGAATCATGTTGTTTAGAGAAGGGCCAAAAATGTCCATACATGTTCAATCCAGAAACCTTTTTCTGAATGTTTTTACTCTAATATTAGTTCAGTTCTTGGATTAAACTAATTGACTGAAATCCACTGGTGTGTAGAACTAACTCTGTTTCTAAGTGTAGCCAGGCTCCTGTCTTAGAGTTTCTATTGCTGTGAAGAGACACCGTGACCATGGCAACTCTTACGAAGAAAACATTTAATTGGGGTGGCTCACTTACAGTTTCAGAGGTTCAGTCCATTGTCATCATGGCCGGGAGCATGGCAGTGTGCAGGCAGACATGGTGCTGGAGGAATAGCTGAGAGTCCTACATCTTGCAGGCAACAGGAAATTGACTGAGACACTGGGAGGTATCCTGAGCATAGGAAACCTCAAAGCCCACCCCCACAGTGACACACTTCCTCTAACAAGGCCACACCCACTACAACAAAGCCACACCTAATAGTGCCACTCCCTATCAGATTATGGGGGCCAGTTACATTCAAACTACCACATCGGTCAACTAGAACTGAAAGCTAAATGGTTGGTGTCCTCACTGCATTTTAAGGGTTCTAACCAGGTCTTGTCCTCCAGCAGTTGTCATAGAGGAGGTGGATTAATGTATTTCTTTAACTGATATACTCTAGTATGCAGAGTGGTTTTAAGAAACACTACATAATCTTTTCCATATTTGGTCTTGTAAAACGATGACATTTTCTGTTTCTAGCAGGTAATGCTCTATTTATGCTATGCCCCTGTAATGAGTATAATAAAAGTAACAGGTGTTTATTCAGGGCATGGTTGCATATACATTTAATCCTAGTACTCAGGAAACAGAGACAGGCACTTGTCTTTGAGTTCAAGGCCAACCAGGACAACATAGTGAGACCCTGTCTTGAAGAAACAAAATGTTTATAAGGACATGGAGCACTTTAAAACTTAATTCATTCGCCAGGCGGTGGTGGCGCATGCCTCTCAGCACTTGGGAGGCAGAGGCAGGTGCATCTTTGTAAGTTCGAGGCCAGCCTGGTCTACAGAGCGAGATCCAGGAAAGGTGCACAGCTACACAGAGAAACCCTGTCTCGAAAAACCAAAAAAAAAAACAAAACAAAACAAAACCTTAATTCATTCATGGTGGAAATGCAGATGGCTACAGCTGCCCTAGGAACGCAGTGGCAATTCATTAAAAGTTAGACATGGTGTTAACAGATGACTGAGCAAAATCAGGACACACAAATCTTGTAGCATTATTTATAATAGCTACAAGTGGGAACAACCCCAGAGCCCAGCTGAAGAATGGATAAATAAAATGTGCTATCTGTCCATACAGTAGAGTCTAATTTAGTAATAAAAAGGACTAAAGGTATTGATACGTAGTACAGCATGGAAGAGCTTTGAAATCTTACATGGAGAAGCCATTCACAAAAGACCATGTGTTATTTGATGCCATTTATATGGAATAATCTAGAATGGGCAAGTATATAAAGACATAATATAGGTAAGCGATTGCAGATGCTTATGGGGAGATGGAGAACCGGAATACGAAGTGACTAAGAACGAAGTTTCTTTTGGGGTTGGACAAAAACTACTAAAATCAGATCATTGTAGTAAACGTATAGCGTATTAAATAAATAAGCATCCTAAAAACTTTTACACTTTAAGCAGTTAAACTTTATGATATGGAAAATAACCATAAAAATATCAAAGTAATATCTACATGTAAATGAAAATAAAGTCGAAGTTGTGTGTGGTGGCTTATGCCTGTAATCTCAGCACTCGAGATGCTGACGCAGAAGGATTGCCATGAGTTTGAGGCCGGTCTACTGCACTGACAACCTGTCTCAGAAAACCCAGAGGGAGCGGTCAGAATTAAGGGGAGAACCTAGGGTTTTTGACTCAGACCAGTGTTTTTTCCTCTCTAATGAGGTGAACTAAAGACGAAAATTTTAACTTAAAATTTAACACTCAGCAGCTACTGAGACTGTGTACCCAAGCTTTGGTTACTAAAATACAAAGGGAATCATAACTAGGAAGTGTTCCTAAGGGTGGTGCTGGAGGCGGGACCCAGGCACTTTCCCATGCTGAGCACTTACTGAGCTGCTCTGACAAACTTAAATCTCATAAATGTTCGTGGAATGTTGCCGAGCTATTTCTATATTTTCATTGGACTTTAACAATTGATGCCATTATTGAAGAATAATATTGCTGATTATTTATTTCAAGATATTGAAACCATCTGAAAAGAAAGCTAAGTACCAGTATGGTGGACTGAATTCTGGACGTCCTGTCACTCCACCTCGAACAGCTAATCCACCGAAGAAAAGGTGAAGAAAGGAATTCTGTAAAGAAACATCAGATTTGTTAAGGACATACTTCATAATATATAAGTGTGCACTGTAAAACCATCCAGCCATTCGACACCCTTTATGATGTCACACCTTTAACTTAAGGAGACGGGTAAAGGATCTTAAATTGTTTTCTAATAGAAAGATGTGCTACACTGTATTGTAATAAGTATACTCTGTTATAATATTCAACAAAGTTAAATCCAAATTCGCGAGTATCCATTAAAGTTCTATCTTCTGGTATCACAATTTTTCAAGTGGAAAAGCATCCCAGTTAAACTAGCTGTGGTAGTTACCCAGATGAAAGCATGGTGTTCCAGCTCTGTCATGGGGTTAGTGTTGCTTGGTTGTTAGTATTTTGGGCTTGTTTTGTTTTGTTTGTTTTTGCTAGAATAATGGCAACTTTTCCTGTTTTTCCCTAAACATTTTAAAAAGTGAAATATGGGAAGAGCTTTAAAGACATTCACCAACTATTACTTTCCTTCACTTATCTACTTAAGTAGCTGTTTGATCTTACTAAGAAAACTTAAGCCTCATAATAGCAAAAAGGAATTTTAGAGGTTGATAGGTTTTAAAAATACACAAACTATCTGATCCAATGATTTTAATTAAACAGTTTGACTGGGCAAACTTTGCAGCTGATAATGAATATTTCGCTTTTTTCCAAATTGCCACTGATTTGGATTTGTGCACTCTAATTTTTAATTTATTGATGCTCTATTGTGCAGTAGCATTTCATTTAAGATAAGGCTCATATAGTAATACCCAAAATTAGTTGGTAATGTGATTATGTGGTACCTTGGCTTTAGGTTTTAATTCGCACGAAACACCTTTTGGCATGCTTAACTTTCTGGTATTACCCTCACCTGCATTGGTTTTGTTTTTTGGGGTTTTTGTTGTTGTTTGTTTGTTTGTTTTTAGATCCACACAACATGAGAATCCTTTTTTGACAAGCCTTGGGAAGCTGGCGCTCTTCTTTCCCTCTCTATGTGAAGGATGTATTTAAATGAATGCTGGTCAGTGGGACATTTGTCAGCTCTGAGTATGGGGTGCTTCACTGTCTAATAATTGCCATGTGAATGTTGTTTTCGACTGTAAGGCTTTGTCACTAAAGTTTTTACTCTGCGTTTTCATAATCAAAGGTCATAATATGTATAGACATGCTTTGTAGTGAAGTATAGTAGCAATAATTTCTGTACATGATCAAGAGTTTATTGCAGCATTTCTTTTCCTGTTCTCTTTTTTTAAGGGTTAGCATTAACAAATGTTGAGGAGTAGCAAGTCAACACAGATTTTAGGAGGACTTAACAACAGGCCCAGGTCTGTGGTTCTTTGGATGTGACACTATTGGATGTGATTCTAAAGTCTTTTTATTGAACATTGTCAAATTTGTAAGCTTCATAGGGATGGACATAATATTTATATAATGCCCTTCTTATGTGTTACCATAGATGTGAAACCTTATATTGTCTTTGAAAATGTTAAATTGAGAACTCTGTTAACATTTTATGGATTGGCGCATTGTATTACTGCAAGAAACATTTGATTTTCAGCACAGTGCAAAAGTTCTTTAAAATGCATACATCTTTTTTTTCTAATTCCATTTTGTTTTAAAGCACATTTTAAATGTAGTTTTCTCATTTAGTAAAAGTTGTCTAATTGATACAAAGTCTGAGTGATTATTCTGTGTTGTTTTGTTTTTACAGTGAGACATGTAAGCACACATTGACATAGTTGTAGCCATGTTCCATTAGGTCACACATGCCTTTATCTAATGTGATTTGATAACTTTACTGGAGTATAAATCAAACAGTTGCTAATAGGATTTTAGATGTTCTCTCTCAGTAGTCGGTGTTTAAGGTAGCTCAAGAAAGTGAGCCTTAATCTCAATGTTAGTTAATCCATATTAATCTGTATCTTATAGACTGGATTTTTATAAACATTCTTTCAAATTAAAACTAGAGAAAAGTAATTTAGTATTGGTTGTTAAAGGATGGACATTTACTATGTTGAAAAATCATTCAGACCTTTTAAAACTACAGCTTCTTATGGACAAGTATTCAGTACATTATGTGCTCCTAAACTGTAATATCACAGCTGAACACCTGTAACTATCACAGATTATTATGCTAGTTTACTGGCAAAAATCACAAAGACAAATAAAATACAGGCTGCCTTAAATCCCAGGGTTGTGATGCAGACAGGAATACCTATGAATTTGAAGCCTAGTTTACATATTAAGACCTGTCTGGAAGGAAAAAAATTACAAAGTCTGATCACTAGATGAAAAGTTACAAGGGATTGCAGAGGACCTGGGTTCAATACCCAGTACTCAGAAGGTTGCTCATAGCTGTCTATAGTGCCAGGCCAAGGGCATCTGCTGCCTTGTGTCCCCTGTGGGCACCAGGCACACATGTGGTGGGTGCATAGACAGACATGTATGCAAAACCCCTATACATATAAAAAGAAAATGTTTAAATGATTTTTATTTGTTTGTTTTGTTTTGTTTTTGGAGGACAGGGTTTCTAAATGTAACAGCCCTGACTGTCCTGGAATTCGCTTTTTAGACCAGGCTGGCCTCAAACTCACAGAGATCCACCTGCCTCTGCCTCTCGAGTGCTGGGATTAAAGGCGTGCGCCACCACTGCCCAGTGGATTTTTTGTTTAAGTGCTGAGCAAATACGATGAGTATTTTGATTGGGGGAGGGGTGTCACTGTTGTTGCTGTTTGTTTTGAGACTGATTCAAGTCCAGGTTGGCCTCAAGCTCCAGTGCTCCTGCCTTAGCTTCCTGAGTGCTGAGACTGTAGGCGTGACCCATGCTGGGCTAAAACATCTATGTTAAGTGTGTAACCCGGTAACTGCTAGCCGCCATAGGTGCCCCAGAAACTTCATCTCTGATAGAACTCAGGAGCCGCCTCGGCATAGCAAGTTAAACTGCTTGCTGCTTCAGAGGTTTTGTGGTTTGGTTTTGTTTGTAAGATTTAATGTGTATGAGTGTTTTGCCTATGTGTATGTCTGTGCACCACATGGGTGTCTGGTGCCCCTGAAGGTGTTGGGTCCCCTGAAACTGGAGTTCGGGGTGGTGGTGAGCCACCATAGGTGCTGGGAACCTGGATCCCCTGCAGAAGCAGCAAGTGCTCGTAACCACTGAATCACCTCTCCAGCCCTTGCCTTACGTCTGTTGCGAGGCCCACTGTCCCACTCCCAGCATGCAGTCTAACTAGGCCTAGTGACCACAGTCTGTGGCAGGGGGATTGCCATTTGAGCCCAGCCTGGGCTATACATCAAGACACTACCTCAGAAAAGTCACTGACAGCAAAACAAGTTTCTCAGCCAAGTGTAGTGAGACCCACAGTCCTGGTTTTTAGGAGTTGGAGGCAGGAGGGTCAGAAATTCCAAGGCCAAGTTTCAACTACACAGTCAGTTTGAGGCCAACCTGAGCTATATGAGACCCTGTCTTAAAATAACCACACGTGTACTGGGGGTGGGGTGGGGGCAGAGGCCAAGGCTGAAGATAAGTGGCTCTTGGATGCTTGACCTTAAACCTATCTAGCACCCCAACACCTCAAGTCTCAGAACATAGTGCGAACGGGGCCGAAGGATGGAGGAGAGTGCTATTCAACACCGTCTTCTGGACATGACGTACTCGTGAACTATGGTTACCTGCACAAAATTGAGCTTGTCAGCATTCTAGCCTGGGTGATTGATGGGCTCACAAAGGCCCACTCTGGGTTGAGGAACAGTTCATGGTTACCGGGGAAAGAAAGTCTTGTCTTTAGCACTGTAGCCAATGCCAGGTTGCCCCTGCGCCAGTAATTAGCTCCACACCCATGTTCATACATGCAACCTAAAGTCAACACAGAAATGGCCGTGGGACAAAGGGGTCCAGAAGGAGAGGGTCATGTGATGAAAATGATTAAAATATTATAAATATGTTCAAAAGTGTCAACAAATATTTTTGAAACTTATCCCCCAAGATAATAGCCTGAATCTTATATAACAGACCTGTTGACCCCACTGAAGTGAATTCCACTAGTCACCGGAGACCTAGGTTACAATTGCTTACCATAGTGTAATGTCTGTTTTGTTAGGAAACTAGTCTTTTTAGCTTTTGAATTCCCTAGACTTTGAGTGAACTGTCAATTACTCCTTACATGTATGTGTTGGGTGCCCCTCGAGACTGTGTAACCTTTAGGTGCCTACACAAGCTCTGGAACAGAGATAATTGTTTTTCATTACTGATATATTTCCTGGAGTGGTGCTTGGCACGTCAGAGACATAAATATGCAGCATTTAATGAATCACAGATTTTAAAAATGACTGCCCAAATTACTGTTGGCACTTTGACCCTGTGAAGAAATTTACAACCCAGTTCCAATTTCCCTTTATTCTCATGTCTCAAAACAAAAATATTGGAGTTGTCTCGGGAGATTTTGAGTCTGTACTGCCCAGATAAATGGCTCATTGTCAAAACTGTCGTCCTAATAGTTCAATTTAAGGGAAAAAAATAATTGGTTTGTGGAAGAAAGCTGACACATACTTACCTTTTAGAAATGAGGTTTATCACTGAGGAGGCAGAGGCAGGCCGATCTCCTGTGAGTTCGAGACCAGAGTGAGTGCCAGGACAACCAGGGGTACACAGAGAAAACCCTGTTCCGAAGGAAAGGGGAGGGATAAAAGGGTTTATTAGGAGAAAGGCTCCCGGGGGCATGAGCTTGGTTAAAGATGGGGAGAGAATGTTAAAAAGAAAGGATACAGTATATTAAAAACCGCATACAGCGCCTTAAAGGGAAAGAAACTTCCCTTTAAAACCTTCAGGATAAGAGAGAGGGAGAAAGGAAGCCACCATGAGAAGGGTTGGAAGGGGAGGCTAAAGAGGCACCTTCAGAGAACCTCCTACCCCCAAAGGAGATCCCTTCCTTTTACATGATTTCATGGGGTGGCAGGAAGCTTCACACCAGGTTTAGATCAACATAGCATGTCAAAGTGGGTACAGGAGAGCCGAGTATTGATTAGACCATAAATTAGTTGCTAGCCGCCACACAACTCCCTGGGAAAGAGCCACAGAGGGGGCGTGGCTTGGTGGCTTCTGACTGTGGGGTGTGCATAACCACTGTCTTGAAGGGGCAGGTTTGTGTGCTAGTACTTAAGTTGTATAATATGGGTAAGTATAAGAAGTCTGTTTCTTGAAGGAAGATTCTGCAGCTAGCTTATCACAGGCACATTGGGAAAATGACATATTCAAAGTCAAACATCCCCAGATCCTATCTTGCCTGCATTTTGGAGTCTCCATTCTTTCATTATCTTAAGTCATCCACTTCGTGTATTTTTAGGGAAATGATCCATAATGCTGTATTTTTATACATTCATCCAGTGTGAACATTTTAGACAAGTAACCAAGACTTGAAAGCAGAGAAGTTGTTGCCTCATTTGCAAGGATTGTGTTACGGGTTCAAGAAAAAACAGAAGCTGGGCATGGTAGCCTTTACTCCCAGCACTTGGGAGGCAGAGGCAGGTGGATCTTCATGAGTTTGAGGCCAGCCTGGTCTACACAGCAAGTTCCAAGACAGCCAGGGCTGCTACACAAGGAAACCCTGTGGGGGAGGGGGAAGAGAAAGACCAGCAAAAAATATTTTCAATAAGGAACAAAATGCTACTGTGGAAGAAACTACAGAAATGCAGATGTTTTATTTTTTGCTTTGGGTTAAATGACCAGTTATTCGGGCTGAATGCTTGGTTTCCATACAAAATTCCACAAAGAATTTGGTACAGCTTTTGTCTCCCAGTCAGTGGAGAGGTGTGTCTTTCATGAACATGATTACTATCCTTGGCACCTGAGGGTACCAAAAGGGGGGAAAAATGAGTAAAAAGGGAATGGGCAAAAAGTCACCCACTCATTTATTAAGAACTGCAATCGGAGAAGGAAGAGGAGCTACAGAATTCAAACAGTAATGGTAATCTCTTTCTTGGATATAAATTTGGAATGTGGGGCTGGAGAGATGGCTCTGTGGGTTAAGAGCACTTAACTGCTCTTGAAGAGGACCCAAGTTTGGTTCCAAGAACCAATAGCAGGCACCTGACAACCACCTGTTCCTCCAGTCTGCAGGCTCGAATGCCCTCTTCTGGCTTCTGAAGGTAGTGCACATAATCTACTAAGGCACACACACATACACATAAATCTTTAAAATTGAAGTGTTTGGGTGATGCCTACTTACCATCATGTCACGTTTCAACCTACGCAGTTACATATGTTCTTTGTACATAGTCTATTTTAAAATATATGATTTTCTTCATGTAAAATTGTGTATGAACACAAAAGTTTTATTTTAAAAACCTGGTTAACAGTCAGGCAGTAGTAGCTCACGCCTTTAATCCCAGCACTTGGGAGGCGGAGGCAAGTGGATCTCTGAGTTTGAGGCCGGCCTAGTCTACAAAGAGAGTTCCAGAACAGCCAGGGCTACACAGAGAAACCCTGTTGTGGGGTGGGGTGGGGGGACCTGGTTAACAAAATTACCTAAATGAGAACTGCCAAAAATGCTGCAAGGATTCAAGAGTGGAACAGCAATCTCCTAACAGCTACTTCCACTCAGTCATTGAGCCCTGTAGAGACAGATGTGAGATCCAAAAGTCAGAGGACGCACCATAAGCACTGGACTGTGCTGACACCCCTGTGGCACCGTTCCAATTCCCTGCATGTAGCAAACACTCAGATACACTGATGTAAGCAGGGCATCAGTATGAAATTTAAATGGTGAAGAGAGCACATTATAAACTAGGTTTTTAAAAGGAGCTAGGTTGTGGTGTCACATGCCTTTAATCTCAGTACCAGGAGGCAGAGGCAGGTGGATCTCTGAATTTGAGGCCAGCCTGGTCTACAGAGTGAGTTCCAGGACAGCCAAGGATACACAGAGAAACTTTGTCTCAAAAAACAAACAAGCAAACAAAAAAAAAAAAAAAAAAAAAAAACAAGACAAGTGGAAATGTTTCAGACATGTTAAAAGAAACAAAAAAGTTTATAAAAGTTTAGTCTGGCAAAAGATTGTGATCGGGGATGCATTTTTTTTTTTTTTTTTTTTTTAAGTACAATGGGAACAGACTGGTTCTATTTCAGGCAGTGCAAGAATCGCCAAGGTGTAGTTCAGAGATTGGAAAACGGGATGGCTAAGAAGAGGGAAAGGACTTAATACTTCAGAGACTTCCTTTTCTTGCATGTGTGTATTTGTACCACACGTGTGCCAGGTGCCCACAGAGTCCAGAAGAGGGTGCTGGATTCCCTGGGACTGGAAGAGAGTTGTGAACTGCCATGTGAGAACTCGGAATTGAACCCGGATCCTCTGGAAGAGCACCCATTGCCTTTAATCATCTCTCCAGCCCTCAGAGACTTGCTTTAATGCTGAGTCAAATCTCAGGTATGAGAGAGACAAGGAAACGAATGCTTTTGATGTACCTGTCCACTATATGAGGTTTGTCCCAGCATGACACAGTAGATATCATCTCACATTCATCTTTACGATGACATATTGAGGTCACATCATCTGCCTACACTTATATTGCTGGTAAAGAAAGAAAGAAAGAAAAGTACTGAATTGAAACCAGATCTCAAAACTATCTAGTACATTCACATTATACACAAAAAATAGTTTAAAAAGTAAAAACAAAAGCACAGGAGTGAGAACATTCACGAAGTCCTCACTGGTTGTAACCTTTTAAGCCAAAATATTAGCAATAAATTACTTCTTCAGTACCTTTATTTTGACAAATTGACCTTAATTATAAAAATAAAATAAATTGTAATTATTTGAGGAACACTGTCAGACATGGTAGTACACTTGAGAGGTGAAGTTAGTTCAGAGTTAATCTCTGCTACATGTGGATCAATTGGAAGCCAGCCTTGACTTCACAAAGCCCTGTCTCACCAAACAAAAAAAAAAAATGTGTGTGTGTGTGTGCACGCGTGCTTTTCTATACCTCTCATGGAAATGGCTCATCGTGTCTTGTATTGTAGTTAGTTTTCTTGTCTGTCCAGTATTTTACAACATAGGGCTGTTCATGTGCTGAGTATTCATTGCTCGGTTAAATAACATTGTATACCGATGGCTGGAAATGAGTCATCACAAGAATCCCTGACACCTAAGAAAAAAGAGACAGCAGGGAAGGATCCTCAGGAAAAGCCAGAGGAATGACGCCTGCAGCAGCCACTTGCCTAAAGATTTTCTTGACACATTCATTCACCCAAGGGCCATGGATTTAAAAAAAAAAAAAAAAAGGTAAAAAGTAAAACGGCAGGCGGTGGTGGCGCACACCTTTAATCTCAGCTCTTGGGATGCTGAGGCAGGCGGATCTCTGTGAGTTCGAGGCCAGTCTGGTCTACATAGTGAGGTTTAAGACAGCCAAAGCTACACGGAGAATCCATGTCTCGGAAGAAAAAAAACAAAAATACAAAAAACCCACGAACTCAAAGTTCTCCTTACTTGTGACTTTTAGTGTCTTTTAAGTGTAAGCTGCTTTCGACGTTCCGAGTTGCTGAGCGAGAAACTCATTTGCTGGGAAGTACCTCAAACAGGCAAGGCTAAGTTGCTCTTAAATGCTATAATTGTACCAGAAAACTATAGAAGCAACATCAACCATCCTAATGATTTAAACATGATCCTTTTCTGGAATGTGCAGGCAGTAAGACATGAAAGACTAACAGGATGGAAAAACGGATGCGGTGTGTCAACAGAACAAAAAGATTCTGCATTAGAGGGATGGGGGCCAGGCAAGCATTTATTAAGCACCTGCTACATCCCAGCCTCCCAAGAAGGCACGGGATGATGAAGAGGAGGCTTTAGCTGTGAACCGGAGAACACTACCCTCTGCTCACTAAAAACCGCTTTATTCACACCTTTGGAACTAGCTTGGGCGGGCTCTTCCTCCTTTTACACACTTGTGCGCACACGCGGTTCTGGCGCGGCAGCGTTCTCTCGGGAGCTCCCAGGAGCGAGGCGCGTGCAGAGAGACTCCCAGGAGCGAGGCGCGTGCAGAGAGACGAAGGGTTGGATGTGGGGAGGA
>CABHPH010130071.1:0-32377 GCA_902168325.1 Peromyscus nudipes
CTGAAACTCTCAAAAATTTAAGTCAAAATGAATCTTTTCCTCTCTCAGGACTTTTGTTTTTTTTTTCCTTGTGTGTTGGGATCAAAGTTAATGCCAATGTAATTACTACCCCCATCTTTGTTCTTAAACCAGGGGATGTTAAATGTTAAATGTTAAAGAGGGGATATAACTTTGAAATAGGGCAGACACATTTCAAGAAGGGAGACAGGGTACCAGGAAAGGATCCTTCAGAATGGAAGGCTGAGGCCAATTTGTGGACTCCACCTACTTGGAACAGAAGAGTACCCGCTTGTCATAGCATCTCCCATATCAGCAGTCAGAAGCCACAGACTCCGCCTAGTTACTTCCCCAGATGAGGATAACCCAAAACTATTGCAGTAGCTTTCCAAAGCAGCAAAACTCATTGTGAGAGTCATCACATATCACAGGTGGACTTCAAGTTTTCTCTTTGTAGCCATGTGCATACTAAGCCATTACTACCACATTTAGTTATAGATGCTCGGCTCTTCTACTTTCCTGACAGGGCAGAAAGGGGACATATTGTCAATCTTCTCATGTCTCAGAGCTCATTTTTATCCCCTGTCAAGAGAACTCTATAAAATAAAGTCTTATTTCCTGAAGGACATAATAATATTGAGCTCTTTATGTTTATTTCTGTTTCTAGTTTTAACAACTGTTGGCTGGCATAAAGGGAACAAAATATAGGCCCCGTTGCTTTTTGTGTCTTCTGGATTTATATATCTTCATCAAGGTATCATCAAAGAGGCTGCTGTGACAAGGACAAAGCTTAGATCACTCAGAGCTGGAAAAATATGAGTCATTGCTAGAGGATCATGGGAAGTAGTGTCCTGCCATTCAGCCATTGAACTCCAACTCCATCATCATCCATTCTGAAAACAGAGGTCAACATCTTCTGCTGCGGAAAAAAAAATCTTTTCTCATGTTTTAAGCTTGGCTACAATTTGTTCTAGCAGGGCCCACAAATCTATAAGCAGCCATTTGTCATGAGTGCAGCATACAACGACATGGTTAAAATGGCAGCAGGTGCAGAGATGTGCGCGATTACTACGAGACGTAAGGTAGTCTCACTTTCATCAAATTGGCTCCATCCAAACACAGTGAACTGAAGGAAACGATGGTACCAACAGAGGAAAAATGCTAATAACCTTAGTGCCTTTTAGGTTTTTCAATCAGAGTTCTTCTGGCTCATTGGCCAAAATCGTTGGCCGGAATGAAGGGAAAGAGCGAGGAACTACTGGTAATCGTTCTGTTCTGCAAAGTATCATGGGTTTATCATAAAGATTAATTGCAGAAGTACTGCTTCCTGTCTGCTACTGTGTGGATAGCCTGAAACAAAGCAGGCCCGCCTCTGAGTCACTCTGAATATGCTTCTGACAGCCCAGCCTTTCCTCCAGTGCTTCTCTCAAAGACAGATCCGAAAGACAAATGGGAAAATGCCGGAGAGGGAGAAAGAAAACACATGAGCATGAGGTTGTGCGACCTGGAAACGTTGCGTTCTTCTTGGCGCTTTGTTCAATACTCAAAAATGGGCTGAATTGGAGAAAAAAAGAAATCTTAACGCGTTGTTGTTTCTTTTTCCTTTCTCTGGAAAATAATTTATTTATGATCTTTTAGATTCATCATCACTTTTTCCTTCCCCATGAATAAAAAAAAATGTAAGATTCAAAGAAAAATATGTCAACTTTCAAGATAAAATTTTATGTAAAGATTGTATGTAAACTACTAGGAGCCAATATACAGCTGCCTTGTATTTCCAGGAGGTTATATATGTCCTATTATGGTCTAAAAACCTGGAACTGTCATATGAAGAAGTTCTGAGCCTTTTGGGAAGTGGGTGATTTTATCAGAGAGATAAAGCCCTCTTAAGTGTAATGTGTGCCTTTGTAAAAGAGATGCCAAGCCTTTCACCTTCTCTTTCTATGATATAAGGTCATTGCAATTGGCCATCTTCTAGAAACTAAGAAATGGGTCCTCACTGGACACTGCTATATTGGTTTGTGTCTTTGTGTTGGATCAACCCACCTCCAGAGCCGTTATACATAATTCTGCATCTTCTATGAACTATGCAACATGCAGTGTTGGCTACTAGATCCTGTCCCGTCTACTACATATACCAGTGTTATCATTCTTAGCTAGAATTCACACACACACACACACACACACACACACACACACACACACACACAGACTGCGGGGGGGGGGGGGGGGGAACAAAGTCAGAAGGACCAGTAAATAGTTGATTTGAATGGTTCACAATTATAAGTGAGCCACTCTGCTCACAAGAGACTTCAGAGGGTCAGAGAATAAACAGAACCTTATAAAGGAACCATACATATATAGTATGAAGTAAGAACCAAAGGAAATTGAGAGTTGGAAGGCTATAAAAATGTGAGGGTCAAATACAGTGACCATTTGAAAATGTAACCTCGAGATAGTGAGTGTTTGGACACTTACCAAGTTAAACAACAAATTAAATAGAGGAACCATAGTAAAGGAGATCCAGTAGTTATGGTAAAGAGACGACAGTCATAGTGAGACTGTTCTCTTTAGTTATCCAAAGCTAGAGTAAATTTAAAAGGTTATTTAATTTCAGACCCCAGTGGTAATCATGATACATTTGTATAAATTTGTTTTATTTGAATGGGTACTTTGCCTGCATATTTGTTAGTGCATTCCATGGGTTCCTAGCCCATGGAGGCCAGAAAATGTTGTCAGATACCCTGGGACTAGAGCTACAGACAGTTGGGATCCACTGTAGGTGATGGGATTTGAACCTGGGTTTTCCAGAAGAGCAACCAGTACTCTTGTGACCACAGAACCATCTCTCAGACCCACATGGTACATTTTTTTGATATATCTGTTGATACATTTCTCTGTAATTTTTATGAAAATGTCATTTTTTTTAAATATGCTCTATTTTTTGGCAAACTTAAGTAGTATGGAATGAAAGAACTCATTGTTATGCACTGTTGATATGAAATGGTATTTCCTTCCTGGACAGCCTCTTGACAATATGTTCAAGCATCTTAAAAGTATTTCTGGATCTTGTTCCAGTAATTCCACTTGTAGGAATCTACCACTAGGAAATGATCTGAGATGTCAAGGATTGCGTGTGTGGGTGTAAATTGATAGACTGCACAGAACAGTGAAAACTCAGAGCAACGGAAACAAACTTCAGAAGAACTTATATTGGTAAAAATTTGGGGATTCGGAAAATTTGAAAGACTTAAGAGGAAAAACTGACTTGGACTAAGAATATCTTTTACCTAACAAATTTTATAAGGATTAAATTCAGTGGTATATTTAATATATTTGTGTTCAAAATGACAAATACCTGGTTGTTTATTAAAATTGAATCACAGTTCTTCATTATTCAGTAAAACAAGATAAAATGAGGTAACATCTGAGGGTTGAGCAGCACCGTTGTGAATAAATCCACAACTAGGCAAAGAGTTTGACATAAAGAGTAGCAACAAGAGATTTTATTACAATAAATTGAGGTTAACAATAATTTGCTACTGGGCTGTGAATACTTGAAATAAATAATTCATCTCTTTCAATTTTTAAATAAAATGAGTTTGCAAATAGATTACAATAATGTTTCTTGGAGCTTGGGTGCCCTCAACAACTGAATATTTAGGATAGTAAGTTATTTAGTTCTTTTCCGTAGTCGCTAAATCTGTCCACACTATTGACTATTTTAAACCAATCTAACTTCTTACATTTTTCATTAAAGGATCTCTTAAGCATGTATGCGGACTATTTACCTAGCTCACTGATGAGTCATGAACTGTGATAATCAAGTCAAATGATGAATCATCTCTGGAAAGGTAATTTTTACTTGGAGACGTGAGATAGACCAGAGAAGTGGGACATTTTGAAGTGCTCAGAGAATTGACTAGAGAAAATACCTGCCACAAAACAATCTAGTTACCTTTTTCCTGAAATTTTTCTGAAGAACATTCAAAGCTAAGATAAAAATTTCCAAATGGACCCCCGAAGGTTTTCCCCAAACTCAGGTGTGATGCAGTCATTCCGGAGAAGGACTCTAAAATATTTCCAGCGTTAGAGCCTACAGTGAGTTTCTGTGTCTTTCCCAACTGTTTAGATGTCATAAAAATCTTCCTGTTGAACAACTTGTGGAGCTTGGTATGTAACAAAAAGCTAAACTTTTAGAAAGCTATTTCAAATGAGGGTACAAGTTATAGCCAATGACTCAGTTCCCTAACAGTGAGTGACCCAGACAGAGCACCATTTTTGGTGCTCACAAGAGAGGGACATGATTTAAGTCACATTGACAAAACTGAAATTCTAAGATATGAGTTCTAGTCACCATATTTAATAAAGATGGCAGTTAGTCTAGCAGTCCAGTGGCATGCCACACTTAGGACAGTCACAGAGAAGGTGTTTTGCTTTGCCATTTAAGATAGAGACCTCATCATCAAATTGTCCTGGAGGTAGGCTGTTTCTTAACTGGCCCCCCAGATTTAATTATGGAACTGTGGTATTTCCTTTTAAAACCAATTAATGGATCCACTAAACACTGATGATAGTGTTTCAACCAAAAAGTTCTTACAAACTGAGTTATTTGCCTTCCCCAGATTGGCTTAGTTGTCTGAGTATGGTTGATCATGGTGGTTGAAGACCCTCCAGATGCCCCAGCCTGTCCTGGTCCGCTAATTTCCTTCCATGCCCCATGAACTTAAAGGCACATATGCTTAATGACGAGTCTTTTGTAACCATAGAGAAAATGTTCCATATTTTTCATCAATTACAAGCATTTATGCTCTATTGTTTAAAACTGTTTCCAAAAATATATATTTGAGCTAATTTTAGTAAATTTTGGCATGGTGAAAATGTTGGTATGGAAGCCATTTAAGGTCCTTACACTTTATTAAAAACAGCTCCTAAATGTTTTAATGATTGAATTCAAACATAAACTTTGAAAAAAAAAGGCTCCCCAAAGACTGTTCAGCAAACATAACAGCCAATTGTCAAGCAAATATATAAAGAATAATATATTGTAAGGAAAAATACAAACCTGAAAGTCTTCCTAG
The DNA here is from genome assembly GCA_902168325.1 of Peromyscus nudipes. Taxonomy (NCBI): domain Eukaryota; kingdom Metazoa; phylum Chordata; class Mammalia; order Rodentia; family Cricetidae; genus Peromyscus; species Peromyscus nudipes. The sequence continues at coordinate 5,079 of CABHPH010130071.1, forward strand.
TCATTCAGTTATTATATAATCCATCAAACGAGTACAAACTTGGCATTCATTATCACTCACAGTAAAAGTTGATGTTCCTACCAGAGTCTCCCTTCCATCATCTTTATCTTCCTGATTCATTACCTTCCTCTGCCTGTCATGTGAGGTGGCCTGTTTTCTGTGATGGAAGCATGGCTCCCCATTGATGTGGCATTTCTGCACAAAATATTCACTACCACTGTGTGCTGTGCACGGCTTTCTCCCTCACCTCTATTAGATGTTTTCTCAAATGCCACCTATGAAACCTAGCCTGGCCACACCGTGTAAAAATACAAATAAGAGCCCACTAAGCACTTTCTGATTTCTCTGCTTAAATAGTTTATCATTCTCTAAGCCTATGCATTTTGACAGTTTGCTTATATTTTTTTTTAAACTCTAAAAGTGAAACCAGGTTTAAAAAACTAGACTTGAAGTGAAATATAAAATAGTGTTTACTGACACAATAAATGTTTAATACTCCAGAATAATTTCCTGGCATTAGCATAACTTCAATATAGCTATAAAACTTTTTGAAATATTATTAAATTCATCATATTCTTACACCATATTAGCAGAATGTATTGATCTAAATGAACAGTACTTAGTATTTGCAGTTGTAATAAGTACAATCTAGCTTGTTTTGTGATTTCTTTCCATAGTGAACGTACATTAACTTGTTATTCCATGTTATACCCTTGCAAGTGAACTAGTGGAGATGACTTCCACAAAATTGCCTTTTGGAAAAGCAATAGGCTGTGGAAAACATCTCCAAACTTCATAATGTTATCTCATAAATCGCTGACATCAGTATTCTAATGATGAATATTGAAGTCAAAATTGTAAATGAAACACCTAAGTTCAAAACAAAATATATGAGTAAGACTATAATTGATTGATGGTCATTTCTGATCCTGGCTCGACTTTTATTAAATTTCAAAAGGCAGCTTGGTAGCAATGATTTCACACTTGGCTAAAAAGCTTTCTCCCTCTAAGTTTGCATTTTTAGACTCATACATTATGTATCCCTTTAATGACCCACATAGCTAAGGGATGGCACTTTAAATTGATGAGGGTTATATATTCATATGTAGAACAAATTAGTTTAGGGACAAATGAAGAATAGATGTGCAGTTGAGCTAGCATGAACTTCTACAATTACAGTGATGATTAAAACCACAGTCTAATACCTTCCAGACATCGCTGTCATTATGAGTGTCTCTATCATAAAGACACAAGTCTATCTTTGTAAGAAATTATCTCATTACAGGAATACACTTTGTATAAAAATAGTTCGGATACTGTCTGTATTTCAATGTCCAACCATCATTTTCTGAGTTTAATATTCAGCAACATAAAATATGCTTTAAGGTGTATCTAGAGTTAAAATGAACTATTAGCAAAGTTTTCCTATGTTATGTTCTAAATTCTTTGTAGAAAAATCATTGACAGAATGACAGTTTCATCCATACTCAACACAGATTTATTCATCATGCCTTGTTGCTGTATCCCTACCTAGTGAATTGTGGCATTGGAAACAAACTGTATAGCACAAGTTCACAAGCAGACAGAAGAAAATGTCAATTAGTGTTTGTAAGTAACTATGAAACAAATTTCTGTAGAGTTTAAAGAATCAAAATACATTGTAATTTCAATGTGATGACTACATTTATTCCTTATGAAATTTTTAGTTTATTATTTGTGTGCGTTTATATGGTATGTGCCTGTGTAATCCTGGGTATTGTGGTGTGCACTGTGCAGGGGTCAGGGAGAAATCAAGGAAGAGCACACAGGATTTGGCTCTTTCCTTCCACTGTGGGATCTGGGCATCAAACTTGTGTCTTCGGGCTTGCACTGCAAATGCTATTCTCCAGTAACCATCTCTCCCACCCAGGGCATTTTATGTTACTCTATATATTAGTCATCCCAGAGAGAAAATTTCAGGGCATCATCCTACATGATAGTCTTCCAAGATGTGAGAATCATTACCATAAATGGTAATTGCTTCACTTCCCCATATTTATGATAGGGACGTATATCAAAATAATCCTACCCTGAAGCCTCTAATTGTATACAAATCCAGAGAGTACAGTTGAATAAAAAGTTCATTTTAAATTTTAAAATATTATATATATATATAAGTAGTTCGTGTACAGAATTTTTATGATAGAATATGAGAATGTTTGTAGAGAGTGTTCCTATAACTCCCAGCCAAAGAAGGTGTGGTGTGAAGGATTTATGAAGCATTAAAAGCGGTGTCTGGGGGCTGAAGAGGTGGCTCAGAGGTTAAGAGCACTGACTGCCCTTCCAGAGGTCCTGAGTTCAATTCCCAGCAACCACATGGTGGCTCACAGCCATCTATAATGGGCTCTGGTACCCTCTTCTGGTGCCCAAGCATATATACAGGCAGAACACTGTATACATAATAAATAAATAAATCTTTAAAAAAAAAAAGCGGTGTCTGATAAAACAGTTCTTTGCAGGAGCCAACACATTACAATGAGCACCGCATGTTGACATTAGTAGGTTTCCTTTACAAACGTTCATGTCAATTAAACACAAATGACGCTGGGTATGAAATTATGACCATTGTTTTAACATTGGTTGCAAAAACATTTCTAAGAATAAACATCAGCTGTGAGTCTTTTTAAACTATAAAGAATTATACTTTTGCTGTTTGATCAATTCTATTTCCATAGATTCTCCTTTAATGTCAGTTATTTTGTACTAATTGTAACACCTAGCTAGAAAAATATATTTGTAGGAAGCTATTTGTCCCTTAGCTGGTATTTTGCAACATTTTTCATATAATTACTTAGCATGCCATGGTGTATCCATATTAAATTGATGACTAACATTCACATTAACCAACTAGCTCAGTATAATGTTTCTTTGACTCTATAAACTGCTACTTATTATTGACCCATACCTTTAATCTTGAACCCACTTACATGGATTGATTCTCCATTTTTCTACTTGGATTTAGTAAACATCAATAGTGAACAATGGGTGGGGGAGGAGTTTCTTTTGTTACATTTAATCTTGGTGACAGAACAAAACATAGTAGCAGCCAAAATATATAGTTTTCAATGAAAGAGCCGGATAATTTTACTCTTTCATAATTATAGATATCCGATTCAAACTCTTACAGACTATATACAGCATCATCTGCGCAAAATGTTACCTTTAAAACATTGTGAAAGAAAAGATACACAAAATAGTGAAAATATTTTAACAAATCCCTGATCACTACTAAAAATTTCCTTGTACTCTATGTTTATATGCTTCTAGTTAATTATATATAATATATTCTATTGTTATATTTTATTATGGTCTTCATTTTGATTTGCATGTGTTTCCTTTTTCTTATATGATTTGACAGTCTGATTTTAAAATGCATGTTCATTTCTAGCAGTTTAAAGTTAAAGAATCATACACGAAATAAAATAGCCTATGCGGCTCATCAACTAAAGAATCCTAGCTTTGACTATTTCATATCAAATGAAACTACAATATTGAATTCTTGAACCTAAGTAGGCTCCGTCTTTCTTACTCATTACACCTGTGTATGGTGGATATGTAATGTTCCGTTTGTGAATGTACTCTGTCACTCATGCATTCACAATACCTTCAAGTCTATTATATTACACATAAGTTCGAATGACCGGTGTGGGAGTTGCTTTTCTCATTCCTATAAGCAGATCCCAGACAAAAGCAACTTACGTGAGACTTTTTTTTTTTTGCCAATGTTAAGAGAATGCAGGCCATCGCAGGCAGCAGGGAGCATGAGAGCAATGGCTCTATCCAGTACAGCAAAAGTTTGTAGGGTAGCTTGTTGCCTGGCACTGGCTATGAAGCAGACATCTCAGGTAGGGCCACACACCACAGATCAGAACCGTAGCCCTCAGTCCTCTTACAGCACTGTGTCGGCTAGCCGGATAACAGATCCAAATGGTTCAACAGTGCCACGAGCTGCAAGCCCCCACTCAGAATCCCGGGTAGGTGACTTTTCGAATTTGAAGTTAGCCACCATCCTTATCCATACAGTAGCCCCTAATACTGTGTCTACAGACACACAGTAAGGAACATTGTCTGTGTGCTATTTCTTTTTCTAAGTGAAAGAAAGGAGCAGGTTCCAACAAGTGTGAGTAGACTGTCATGGTGATACTTGGTAACCACCTGGGAAACACCAGGGCAACCATAGGAAGAAGCTCAAATGGCTGTCACAGAACATGAGCTGGAAAATGCATTCTTCCCTCTTCTCCACATCTCTGAGCACTTTATTGACTTGTTGTCCTCTTTTCTTGCTTGTTCTCCAAAGGCATAAAGCTAAAGCCTGGTTCTCTTGGCTGCTCTCCTGTTTTTGAGTGTTTATAGTTATCAAGATAGCCTTCACCTGTGAGTGAGATAGCATGTGCCAGATGTGGCTGGACAGTTAGCCTCTGCTCTTTCTTAGAACTGTTGTTCACTTATAGCTAAATCCAGGATCATCTCTAGGTGAAAAATGACCCTGTATTGTTTTCCTTAAGAGGAGGCAATGGTGGTGAAATCCTTAATCCAAAATAAGGGAGATACACAAGGCAGTGACTTGGAAGAGATCTGTTATTGACTGGATATAAGGGTGCAAAGCTCTACTTTACATGCTTCATGATAAAAAATAAATAAAAGAAAAATTGCCCTATGTCTACCACTGATAAAGTTTTTAAAATATGTTTATTTTTCCTAAGTTTTTTTGTGGTTGTTTAGATGTTTCATGACAAACAAATTTGTAGCATCATCTATGAAAGCCAGTATGTTTACTCTATGAGCTGTTGGGATGAATCATTACAACTTTTATTTTTAACAACCTTAACACTTCTAGTGACTACAAATTATATGGTTTTTTTTTTTCTTTCAGTTTTTGAAGAGAGGGTTTCTTTGTGTAGCTTTGGAGCCTATCCTGGAACTCACTCTGTAGACCAGGCTGGTCTTGAACTCACAGAGATCTGTCTGCCTCTGCCTCCCAAGTGCTGGGATTAAAGGCATGTGCCACCACCACCCAGCTCAAATTATATGTTTTTTTTTAACATCAATTTGGAATCATATTATTTCTAAATTATGGAATGTTTTTTCTTCTAAAGCAGGAATACTAGTGAGCATATAGAGAAAATTTATACCTTTGCACTCTTCCACTACATACATATAAGTTATACCAAAATGAACTCTACAATAAGCTAAATTTGTAACAGCCATTATGTAGCACTAAATTCTACACTGGTTTGCACATCACATATGTAATTTTGAAGGAAAGAGTGGTAGAGAATGCACAAATCAAGAGGTACACATACATAGTAAAATACGAAATCCAAAAGCTTTTAAGAATTCTCTATTAAATCTAGGGATGATGCTTTGTGTTTGTTAATATGTTGCTCTCAAATCATCCAAAAATGATTTTGATCAAATCAGGTTAATTTCTATTATTAAAAAAAAATCCCTACAGACTTCATGTATGCATGCCCTTGTTTCATAGCTTTATGGGCTATTTTCTGAACATTTTTTGTTAATCATGTTCAATTTTATGGAACAATCTTGACTTGACTTTAAATCTAAGCGCAGTTCATTCCAAGATTACCACAGTTGGCATAAATCTGCTAGATGCTACCACCTCATATCAGAAAGTAGACTGAAGGGCCTCAGCATCAGTTGTTCAATAGGCCTTGCCCTGACCTCCTTACCTCTGTGATCCAAAGACTCCATCTATTTCAGTAGCTTTACAGTCCACTCCCAGGCATTGAAGCTACTAAAATTTGTAGCTTCCATCAAACTTTTTCCAAAATTTGAACTTATAGATTGCATTGCCTAGTTGACTCAAAGGAAACAAACTAGCATGGTCAAACCAAAGCTTTGCTCCTCACTCCAAAAAATTATTTTCTGTTCTTACTTCTTAATTGACTGCATTTTACTTATTAGCAAATGCTACCTTCAGCCACCTTTACCTAAACTCTAAAGCCTAGAAATTATCTTCAAAACATTCCTCCCCTTCATCACTAATTCGCATCAGTTCATCTTCCCATCATTGTCTTGAATGTATCTTCTGAATTTGTCTGTCACCAGCTTATCAGCCTTCCATTTCACCAAGACTGTGTCAGTAGCTCACCAGCTGCTCTCCCTCCTTTCACTCTTTCACAGTTTTCTTTTCAAAAGCAATAAAGGATATTTTAATGAATTAATTAAGCATCTCAAATTATTTTAAAATGCTTTGTGTTATTAGTTTACATTAACTGATTACAATGTACCTGATCACCACAAAGTCTACAAAGCACTCCTCAGGCCCCTATGAGTTGCCCCTCGCTTCTTCCCTAGGACCTTATGTGGTCTTACTTAAACCAAGTTCTTTAAACAGTCTGTCATCCTACGGACACAGAAGAACCCTCTCCTTCTCTTGGCTAACTCATGTGTATAATCTGTAAAATGGTCATAATGTTCTTGTTGACCCAGTCACTTGCAGTTTCAGAAGACATGCTTCTTGCTGATTGATGGATCTCTCTTGCTCATGTGTCTGTAGATTTTAGGAGAGTGTTAGCACAACACCAGAACTAATCAATACTATCATATTTGAATCAAATCGATTGTCTGAAATACAGTCAGTGCTCAATGCACACCTTTGGACTAACAAGCAAATTTTATGAACATGTGGTTTTATGTCATAGAAATTATCGCATCTGATTAAAAAATGTATTATCTTTCATTGAGCATAAGATACCAGTGATTAAAGATGGAAAACTAAATGAATAATATTTTTGCTACAAGTAGCCTAAAGGAAAATGCATCTTGTTGGCTTATGTGATATCTCAATTATGTAGAAAGGTTTTCACACCTATTTTTATTTCCCAAAATTACATTATATATCCTTTTCTCAAAATTAATTACATGTATTTCCAAAATTCACTGTGATAGTAAATGTATATATGTATATATGAAAAGTTATTTAGGTAGGAAATTTGTATTTCTTTAGAAAGATGAGATGTAATGTAATTAGAAGTTTCTATTTTAAACATTTTCTTATTGAATTCTCATTGATTTGTTTTCCTTTTCATCTTTCAACACAGCAGCACAGAGCTTGACATTTTTATCACCCGATTGAATGCCTGGATTTCATTTGCCAAGCACACCTCACTTTTACAAGTGAAACATTTCAATTTTACAAGTAAAATTTCTCATCTGAGCAATTCATCCAGACCTAACAATCACTGCTTCTTTACTGTCTGAATTCTGTATTTTCATATAGCTGTATTTATGAAGTTAAATTCTCTTCAGCTCGGAAAGGGAAATCACTCTGCTTAGATACCTTAAAATTTTTGTGCATGGGAAGGAAGCCCCACTGTGGTGTAGACAATGTTAGTCACACCTCCCAACATGCTGAACAACATACTCATAGAAGTCTATTTACTCAGTTTGCTGGGGCATGCTTTTCCTAATCAGATTCTTGCTTTGTGCACATTCATATCCTTGACTCCAGAGAACAAACATATGGAAACACAAAGCACTAACCTCAGGGATCCCAAAGGTCTGTTTTATTTATTTTTCCAGTCCCAAAGTCGTTCTTAGTGAACTTAATTTTGACACTTAATCCTTGATTTCAATCCCATCAATGCAAAACATGAAACTAATCTAGATAAGTCCCAATATCTCTTCCAACTATCGCTTTCAGTTACTCTAATTTTCTATCTAAAGTGAAAGAAACAATAATACTTATTGAAATTGAAATAACACATTTAGGGTGTGGATTGGGGGAGGGCTGGGGAAAGGAGCAGGAGGAGGGAAGAGAGCGGGATCTGTGGTTGGGATGTAAAATGAATAAAAAATTTCTTAATAAAGAAAAAAGAAATAACATTTAATTTTCATTAGCGTATATTGAACAAAAACCTATCTAGAAGGTCAGACCCTGGTTTATTTTAATATTTACAGCTTTATGGTGTATATTTTTATGACATTAATTTTTCCTACCTGATTTTGGAAACTATGTTTTGTTTTATTGTTTGGGGTAGGGCTTCATGGAAACCATGCAGGCAATGAACTCTCCATGTAACTAAGGATGATCTTCAGCTTCTGACCAAATGCTGAGACTGCAGGCATGTGCCAGCATGCCCTGTTTAGGTGGAACTTGGCCTGGAACCCAAGGCTTCATACATTCTAGGCAACTGTTTCACCAAATGAACTCTATCCCCATTTGGGAAAATGTATCATAAAGAAGGAGATGTAAAGCAGTACTCAACCTCCAGTTCCCTCGTGGCTGGAACAGAAAGCTAGGGATATCTTTTAATGTGTTAGGAACAAAATATGCTTTCAAAATTCTAGTATTTCTTAGACACACCAAGTTCCAGTTAGTCTTCCCTAGGAAATCATCATTACGGCTTATTGACAGTTACCTCAGAGGAGTGGTGTTTATGTGTGGGATTTTCTTTATGTGTCTTCCTTTACCTTTATCTTGAGCATCAAACTCCTTGATGTTTGCATTAATGGCTATGTCTACAGATCTGACAAGAAGAGTTTTAAAATTATTCTTGTTGGGACGAACCAGTGCAGTGGGAACCTCCAGGAATCTAGAGGGTGACCCTAGCTTTCACTCCTAGCAATGGGGGATATGGAGCTTACTGCCATCTCCTGTAATGAGGCAAGACTTCCCGTGGAGGGATTGGGACCCCAACCCAGCCACATAACTTTTAACCTACAATTTTCCCTAGAAGATATGCTGGGGTAAAGGTGGCACAGAAACTATGGGCGTGGCCAACCAAGGACTGGTCCAGCATGAGATCCATACTATGAGAGAGACCCAGGACACAGAGGCAGGATGATCCAGAGACCTAGGATAGACTAGGGGAAAGGGTCAATAAAATGGTCCCCAACGATACTCTGCTATACTCGTAGATTGTTGCCTAGCCCAATTGTCATTAGAGAGGTTTCATCCAGCAATTGATGAAATCAGATGCAGAGACCCACAGCCAAACACTGGGCAGAGCTTGGGAAATTCTGTGGAAGAGGTGGAAGGAGGATTCTGGGAACCAGAGGGGACAAGGACACCACAAGAAAACCCATAGAATCAACTAAGCTGGGCTCATAGGATCACACAGAGATTGAACTGCCGACCAGAGAGCATGCATGGTAATGATGTAGGCTCTCTGCACATACATTACGGTTATATGTTGTGTATCTTGGTTTTCTTGTTGGACTCCTAACAGTAGTATCAGGGGCTGTCTCTGAATCTATTACCTGTTTTTGGGACGCTTTACTCCTACTGGGTTGCCTTGTCCAGTCTTAACAGGAGAGGAGATGCCTAGTCTTACAGGAATTTGATATGGCATGGCTGACTAATACACATTTCTAAAGAGAAAGGAGGAGGAGTAGATGGGGTTTGGGGAAGAAGAGGGTAGGTTTAGGGGAGGGTCTAGGGGGAAGGGATGGAGGGGAAACTGTGATCAGGCTGGAAAAATTAATTAATTAATTAAAAATATTCTTGTTTATAAAGTTTTTTTGTTCAACTAATTGTTCTGGTATTTCCTAGATAATTAACTTTCAAATTATATCTCTAAAAAGGAGAGAATTCCTCGTAAGTTTTCCATATAATGTGTTGGAATGGACCATTTATTAAATGGGTTTCTGATAGTTGAAATCAATTACCAAGCTAGAAAACAGTGAGTATATTTTGTAGGTGATATTTTCTCAGTGAACTTGGAATATGTATTGATGGCTGAAATATGGAAGTATTGCAAAAAGTGAAAAAGAAAGGCCATTGCCTTGTGTCCACACTTTTCTTTCTATGGCTTCTAGAAAAAGTTACAGAACTTTTCCAAGATTGGAATTTGGGTGTTTGTTTAATTAAACTCTAAAATAATTACTGCCCTGCTGTGTGCTGTGTGTGTTGAGGAGATACGTGTATTATGTCATTGACTCCTTGAGGGAATGTGGATGGGAACTCCATAGCTCATATCACACAAGTAGGAAGAAATTCACGATACTCTTGACAGTTGAACGTGTTGTGGGATTACAGCTCAAGATAAGTTTGCTTGTCTGTAGTAGGATAAGAACAGAACTAACTAACTGTGCCTGTGTGCATGCATGTGTGTGTGTTTGTATGTGTATGCATGGTGTAGATCTGTATTGAATACCCAGGATCCAGGGGATTTTGCTATGTCTGGTGTGGGATATTTGAGGTTAAAAAAAAAAAAAAAAAAAAAAAAACTTCGTACACTATGCTTTTTTGTCTGTTAACATTATTCCTCTAGGACAAAATTCTGTCAATACAGCTACAGCTCTGTTCGGCATTCAGGGCAGGAATAACACTAGATGCATCAAGCTCCTTATCCATCTGCTTTATTTCTCTGGGATGAAATCCTGTCTACATAGCTTCAGTTCCTTCCAGTTCCCTCTCATAGTCCTGCTAACAACTGCTTCCAGCCTCATGTTCGTCCTCTGTTTTCTCGTTCTCCATTTCTACTACTCTCTACTCCTGGCACTGAAGGAACTAACTCTACAAGAGTTCTGCCTTACTGTCTACAAAACCTCTGTCTTCCTCTCTTCTCTGTCTGCTCTACAGAAAATGCCTGTTCTTTCTTTCTCTGGACACACCAGTTCTCTGCCTCCTCAGGAATGTTGTTTTACCTTCTACCTTGAGTTGTAAAAACATCTTTTGTTCTCAGTCAATTGCTCTGGAGAACTGCTAGGCTCCAGGCAGGGGGATGGTCTGAGCTTCATTTGCACAAGAAGCAAAGCTGTGTTTCTCTAGCCAGCTTGTCTTCTAGGCTCAGTGGGGAAGTTAGTTGCCTAGAAGTTCAGTAGGTCTGGAAATATTTGGGCACACAAGAATTTCATAGCAGAAGACAGCTGGAATATTAAAGGCTGGATATCACCAAATATTCATAATAAATGGCTTGCCTTTTGACAGCCCCTTGGCTGGTCAAAGTATAGCTTTAATACACAGCTGAATCTCTATAACATATTCTTGTGGCTCGCAACAGACCTGTGTCTGTGAACTGGGTCATCCAGCAATGACCTAATGCACCCTGGTTGAGAACCCAGTTACTGCTCATTCTGCATAGCTGTCCCGCTCAACAGTCCCAATCTGGCATTGCAGGCCTACAGGATGCTAGTAGATTCACTGATCTTCAGTACATGTGAGAACTTGAAGCTGGTGAGTGAAAGGAAAGGGAGCAACAGCAGAGATAGCAGCACTCCCAAATGAAAGACAAAGACAGCCAGGCTGGCAGCACTGCTTTATCAAGGCCACTCCTGGGGGGTCCCACCCACTCTGGGGGTGGGATCTCCTCACTTAAAAGGTTTCACATTCAATCAGGTTGATGAGACTAACCAATTATTATGTCATCCAAAGTTATTAAACATTTCTATTTAAAGAGAAGTTTGGAAATGTACGGAGTGTCTGAGTTATTATTTTGTACACTTCAAATTACTAGAATCAGGATAACAGTTAAATACATTTTCTTATAAAAAGATTTATTTTTGTTAAACTCCCTATTACATTGTGAATAATTAACTCTATAGGCAATGATTCATTAAAAATTTTTTCTAAGTACCCTGCATACATTCAGCAAAGCACCTTTGTATTTGCTCTATATTTTTAAAAGATGAAATGATAAATGCTAACTTTATCCTAAGAAGTCATAACAAATTTTAGGAATAAAAAGAACAATGTGGAGCATGTGTGATGGTTCACCTGGTAAAGGTTCTGGCTGCCAAGATTAATGACCTGAATTTGATTCCCAGGAACCATATGATGAAATAACATCATAACATCACATAGTCCTCAAATTTGTTTTCTGAAGATCATCGTATGGAACACACACACACATACAAACACACACACACACACACAAAATTATTTTTAAATAGCAATGCAAATTAAATACAAAAATTTGAATAAACAACAAAGAAAAATGTTGAATATCAATGTTTCACTATAAATACTCATTCTGTGTTTCCTTTGAACAAATAATGAACACATTTTTCTCATATCTAAAAAGATAGTTACATTTTCGTTGGAGTGAAATTCCCAATGATATGCCCCCAAATTTTAGCACAAATTGTAAGCATGTTATGTTTTAAGAGACGGAGAAGGGCGAAAGAACATAGAAATTCAAGTCTCATGATTTTTCCCTTTCTGTAGGCATTTTGAAACACAGAAGATAAGCTGTCCCCAAAGCAATATGAATCAAGAACTAATGATCCTGCTGTGTTTGGACGGCTGTGGCTAAACATTGAACATAACTCCGTAAACAGAGATGAGGATACTACAGTGTTGTAGAGGCAGGATGAAAAGGGCAATGCATTCTTTAGCCCTCCTGCCACCAGCGGGATGCAGGCAGGTCTGTGCCAAACATCCTGGCTTTGTAGCTGTAGGCCCTGTGTTGGCTTCTAACCATAGTGTGTGGTAACAGTGCCTCCACTTCCCATCGTGCTAATATTTCTTGTGGATTCAGGAGTGGAATGCAGGGAAGTTCCTGAAAATGTGCAAAATTCATTATCCTACGAAAACATGATTAGGGTTCTTGGTGCTTCCTGGTTTTCTGAATTTAAAGTTTCCTTATATATTTTTAAAGGGGATTATTTTAATATGCATTCTATCACAGTCTCACAAATACCATTTTTGTGAAGTCATTTGCAGTTGTTCTAGCCTTTGATAACACTTTGGTAGTTGTTACATTTTCCCTTCCGTGGTTCATTTTTTTTTTTTTGCTTGTTTGTTGAATGAGTGTGTCTTCAAGGTCAACAATCTTCACTTCTTCAATGTCTTCATTAGTTTTTATTGCCAGTTCATGCATTGTAATTTTCACCTCCCCAAATTCAGTTTGATCTTTTTATAAAAATCTTTCATCTTTGTACATAATGTTTAACCTAAGTGTCAGTATATACATACATTACAGTGAATATCCTCACATTAATGTGTCTGTCTACTTAGACTGTTACCTCTGCATGTGTAGGCTAGTTCTGATTGTCTAGTTTTGGTTTTTCTACTTTTAATAATGAATTATGTTTTCCTGATGTTCTGTATTGCTTCATTAGAGGTAATAATGAAAAAAATTACATATGTAGATTTGGGTATTTTGTTGTATTTTATTATTTTTATAAGTGTTCTTAAGGTATCTATTGAGATGTGGTTAAGTAACTTAAAAGTATCCCCATCCTTTCTGGCAAAGTCAGTGAGCTTTGTTAAGGAGAATTAGAGAAGTTTCTGAGGCCAGCCAGCTGTCGCCTTTATAAAGCAAATTCTTCTGAGTAATCTACAAAATTGCCACAAAATTATATGTCCATGACAAGGTAAAAAACTAATCCTATTCCTGTGATCTCAAGTAACTGCTTTTTTTATAAGCCAGTTGAGATGGTCTAGGCCACTGGTAGGAATTGTTTCACACAGGCACTACCTGGTTGTTTACTTGATGGGTGGTATGTAGAGTCTCCAGGTTCCACCTGCGTGCATCACATCTCTTTCCTTTCTGGAACTAAATGGATGTAAAATCTAAATGAACTTGATATCATCATTCACAAGGAATAGTGGATGCACACTGTGATTCCCCATCTTGTTAGATAATCTACCACTTATCTATGGCTACAGTGCTGTTCTGCACTTTGATTCTGATGATGTCAAGTCAAGTAAGTGTGAGGGGTGATTGGAGAGTTTTGTTTGTTTGTTTTGGATTCTTCTTTACTTGGAATTATTGCTGTCAGAAAATCTGCAATTTTCTAATGTTACCCTTCTCCTTTTCACTAATTTTCCCTGTGTTCTGATGAAATCTGTGATGCAGCTCAGCTTCCCCTTGTCTTAACCACATGCATTTTAGAACTTTTCTCCTTGAGTGCTCTGTGGCTAGAAATTCCTTTATTTATTCTGATTTGTACTCTTTTTCAGTTGTATGTAATCTGGTATTTAATCCCTCCATTTAAGATTAAGTAATAATGCATTTACTTTATTTGTAAATCTTTATCTGTTTCAAAGTATTTCCCCCTGCTTTCAATTCTACCTTTTACATACCCTTAAAAGTGATTAGTGGGCTATTTTGTGAGAAGTTTCAAAGAAGTCTGAAATTAATTTTCCTATTAGTCCCACCAAATACGCAACCCATTCCAATAATAACAGCAACTTTAGATTTACTATTGACTTGAGTTTTCTATGAATCCCAGAGGATCAACGTGAGCATAAGACCTAAGGAAAGCCTTTATTCCGTGTGTGTGTGTATGTGTGTGTGTGTGTGTGTGTTTGTGTGTGTGTGTGTTTGTGTGTGTGTATATGTGTGTGTGTATGTACATGTGTAGACCATAGATTGACATGAGGTGTTTTTTTCTTTCACTCCACACCTTACAGTTTATGACTGGGTTTCTTCAGTTAAGCTGGAGATCACTGACTGTCTAGTGCTCCTAGGATCCACCTGTCTTGCTCTTCTCTCTCCTCCCCCTGTCCTAATATGCCCAACATTTTACACGTGTGCTGGGGAGCCAAACTCAGGTCCTTTGATTGCTTTGGATTTACCTTACCGTCTTTCTGTTATAGTTTTGCATTTGGAATCAGTTTCTAAAACTTCTACACTGGGACTTTCCTCCCTTAGTGCAGCAGTGAGAGTTAAATCTGTGATAAGAAGCTGAACTCACTAATGTATAAACCAGTAGTTGATTGACAATTTGACGTTCTGTAAGGAATTGGTGGAAGCTCCAGGAAGGGAAATTTGGATGGAAGGATGGAATCTTCGGTGGCATGCCTCTACAGAATGTCCTGGGACTGAGTACTTTCCACTCTCATTTCTCTTTCTGGACACATACCCTCTAGCAGCTCTCTTCCAGTATTTATACTTAACAGTATATTCAGCCCTGATACAATCATAAAGGAATGGGACCAAGTGACCATGAACCAAACCTTTGAAACTGTGAGGAAAACCGGACTTTGCTCTTTCAGAGCATCTTTAATTCAACTCAGATATTCTTACAGCTATGTAAAGCTATCACATTTTCCCTCCCTCGGCTCTGATTGCTATGCCTTCAAAAATCATAATTATATTATATAATAAATTATTTCCAAGTCTTTTTAATGAGACAACTTTTCAGAAATACCAGTCCAAAACAAAGTTATATTTTTCATAGCATCTCCCAAACTATTTGCAAATGCTATATGGCAAAGATAAAATATTCTTACTAAATTTCAAGTGTTTTCATTGTCTTTATATCATCTCATACATTTTTTTTTTTTTTGGTTTTTCAAGACAGGGTTTCTCTGTATAGCTTTGCGCCTTTCCTGGAGCTCACTTGGTAGCCCAGGCTGGCCTCGAACTCACAGAGATCCACCTGGCTCTGCCTCCCGAGTGCTGGGATTAAAGGCGTGCGCCACCAACGCCCGGCACATCTTTTTTTCTTAATCAACTATAAACAGGCTAAATATGTGGGTATGCTGTGTGAGCTCAAGATGCTCTCAACCTTGGATTTTATGGAATAATATACTGGAAAATGTATTATGTAAAATGGCTGATTTCAAGAAGGCTATAGATGACCCCAAGGCTTTATCAATGTCTTGGATTTTATCTCTTTATGTTACTATCATTCTTTCCTAAAATGGAATGGAATGGCAGCCAGCTACCTCCCACGTATCTGGAAGCTTTGGCAGTCGTAGAAATTCTACTTTCAGATAATTTCTGAAAAGAATCCACAATTCATCATTTTCATGTGCTTATAAGAATGTATTTTCCTGGATCTGTGTCATATGTACCCTTTCAAAGTGAAATGAAGTAAATATATAGTCAAAAAGACAACGAAGTGGAGAATTGATTCAGATTCAGTCTGGTGCCATAAGAAACACCATGCAAGCAAAACCAAAAATTTTTCATAGTGTGCTTCATTTTTCTGAAAAAAAAATTAAATGAAAAAAATGCTTATTATAAAATTGTACATATTGCCCCATAGCAATAACATAATAATTTTCTCCTCAATATGTTTGTTCATAAATCATTTCATTATTCTAACCAAACTTCTTTTCTTTCACTTTGCTACATTACAATAACATATTAGCAAACATTTTCTTGAAGTGATGATGGTTCAACACAGACATGCTAGAAATTACCCTACCATTGAGCTACATCCCCAACCAGGGCATAGACATCTGATTTTGCTTATTGGAGCACAAATCTTCCAAGATTTTTCAGACTGATTATTGACTATCTTTCCAATAACATAAGTTTCAAGTACAATGGATAAATAATAGAAAAAATACATTAGATAGCAAATTGTTTAAAATTACCTAACTTTGGATGTGCAGATCTCTCATATTGATATTCATTTGACAGTGTTAAATTTGGAGAGGGGATGAGTAGATAAAAGTGAGGCAAATGTAATTAAAGCATTGACCATCCTTTCCCACAGGAGAATTCCTTTTCTCTCCCTCAAAGGAAGCTTTCTTCTTTTTCTTAGAATAATTAAGGTAAGTCTATATTTTTCTTTGTCATTTTGCATATACAAGTCTCATTTGAATCATTTGAATAACACACACATTACTAAGGTAGTGATTTTCATTTTCAAATTGTTTTTGATTATAGAACTTCCGTGTTTTCAATTTGCACTGTTTTATGAAATATAATTACATTATTGGAGAAATGGTGACCTTTTAGAAAGTTCCAGCCATTCCACTTGCTGTGAAAGTTTTTAACCACACCAAATATCTGCATTCATCTCATCATAGTTGGGGTTTTTGTACCTCATGTTGAATAGCAATGATCCAGAAGGTACCTCTAGCTAAACCCAAGTCACTCTTTTTCGGTTTCAGCACAGTATAGTGTACAATACTTCATTCTCAGTGTTCATCACTATACCTGACTTTACCTCTCTGTTATGATGTGAATTTCACATCTTTGCCCCATTTCTTTTTCTGTTTTAAGAAGTAAATTGCATTCTTACAATATATATTCTCTAGTCAACACACTTACACTCCCGATTTTATGAACTATGGGTCTATACATTTTGCCTTCCATCCTTTCTTCTGAAGTTCTTACATTTCAATCATCCTATATCAGCCTAAGTTTATTCAACACTATGTGGTGGTACTTTGGAAATCAAATTTATTTCCATGAATTTTCTTTACCAAGTTACTCCACAGGTAAGAATATGAAAAAAAAAGTAGAATCAGGTGTGTTGGTGCATGTCTGTAATCACAGAAGTTCTTAATTTCAGTGTGTAGGAAACTGAGGCAGGAGGATGACTAATTTGAGATCAACTTATTCTACTAGAAGAAACAAAAGAAAATGAATTTTAAGTTATGAATATTTAGCTATGTACACATCCATATATAAATGAAAATGAAGGAATAGAGACAAAAACATTGTTTTTAGTTCATTTATGACTTTGAAGTAACAATTTAATCATTTCTATACCGTATTTGTCTTGGACAGCAGCAAGCCTATACTGGAGTTCCTCTACAGTTGATTGAAATTTTCCTCTGTAAGAGCAGATATATTAAAAATGTTCTTGACTTGTCTGTGAGATTCAAGTTATTAGTGGACTCAATTATTTGCTTTCACACTATCGTCAGAGGCAATCATCATTCCTTCTGATCTTTCTCTTGCTTCCCAAGGCCCAGTACTACATATATATTTCTACATATGCCAAGAAACTCTGCAGGTCTCCAATTATTTCGTTTCAAGTGCCTTGATTTCTCCAACTTCTTCTTCCAAACTATGAAGTGTATTCTTTTGTGTGTTTGGTCTATGATTATACATCATTGGTAAATTATATCTTGGAGCTGAGTTTGGCAGGCAGTGTGCTTCATCTCTCAGAATTGCAAAACCCAGTAAGTACCACATGAGATTGATGACACCCCGCAGGTCTCTCATCCTATGAAATATATATTCTCTGGAAGCAAGGGGAGATTTTGATTGGCAATGTCTTCTAATATTTTTAAGCCAACTGGCAGGGCAAGTGGTTAGACAATTTTTTCCATCAGGGCATTGCAAACACAACACCCATGTTGTAATCCTTTACATCTAAACTGTGAAATGATGAGCTTTTCTAAGCATGGAAAAATTAGAAGAATGGCAAAAGGCAGTGCATTCTTCTTTCTCAACTGTGGTGTGTGTGTGTGTGTGTGTGTGTGTGTGTGTGTGTGTGTGTGTGTATTATAAGGTAATAATTATGCCACCATTCAGACCTTTGCCTTGTATTTATCTCCTCAGTACATTCAGCAGTATTTTAATTAAGCCAAATTTTCAGATTCATTTAATGTTCAGAATTTTTACTGATCAATTACGCCTCTATCAAATGGTAAGGGATTTTCATTTTTCTAAGAAAAATTAAAAATTTGTCAGTATTTCTTGGTAAGCATATGAAATAATGAATCTCTTTGACATTTTCACATGTACCTATCATTGTTCTTTGCCTGTATTCTGGAATTTTAGTATAATCAAACATCAGATATATCTGACAGTGTTCATAGCAAAACCTGGAGGAAAAAACACTACCCCGTGTCATTCGGACAAACATCACAATGTATTGGAATTTTAAAAACTGATAGACAAAAACTTTTTTTAAAAGGTGTACCATCATTTTTAAATGTTGGTCCTATATCACCATCTTTTAATATTTGGAAAAGTACACAATAATCTGCTAGACAAGTCAATGAAGACTGAAACTGCTCATCTTAGACTGACTTACTTGCAAATGTCACCCATCTGGAAGACCACAGAACAAACTTTTAGTGGGTGTGTATTTCAGTTTGAAATGAGAAGATCTAATCCTTGTCATAAAGGAAAGGTGATGTAATCTAATTGCTTTCATGGGCCACACACATCAAGTGCTGGTTCAGGTGATGAGTCTGTGTAGCGATGACATGAAATGTATTAAACATTACAGTATTTCTATAACATACCTAAAACATCCAGGAGACAGCAGGTCTTGGCAACTTTGAACATGAGTTTAATTTTAGCCTGAATGGCAAGGATTAGTGTTTAAAGCTATTGGTTTTATATGTTTGAGGATGCCAGCAGCTTGCAGGAGGAGTTCATATAATTCAATATACCTTTGATTTAAGAGGCATTTTCCCTGACAGAATTTTAAACTTTACTTTGATTTGAATTATGCTAGATGAAGAATGTGTTTAGTAGTAAAAATAAATAGTCCTTCGAATTCTACACCAGCACAACACTCTTACCTTAATTTCAATTGGTCAATGTAAATGATTGTTAACTCCTTTTTAATTGTACAAATGCTAATTATTTTACATCTAAAGGCTTGGAGCCATTCAGATAATCCCAGAAAGTCTGTACTCCAGGGTTGTTTGGTTGTAAGGCTTTTGTACTGGCACATAGCAGTAGCCTTAACCTTGACTGTCTTTCATTCTCAAATATCTATTCAGTTACATATGCTGGGTGACTTATAACAAAGAGAGAGAAAAAATGCAATGACTTGACATTTAGAGGTCCCAACTGATTCATTTATTTATTCAAGAGAGTAAATATTTAGACAGCAGAATTAAATTGGAAAATGTTTATCAAGTTTGGAACCACCTTTTCTTCAATATATAAAACATAACTCAAGAAGTTCAAGCATAAGAAAATTTACCTTCCAATGTGTCCTCCTCAGAAGGGCATATTTAAAAGTCTCTGTAGGATTTCCTCAGCTACTAGTTCATTTTAAACACTTCTGAGAATATTTTTACACAGCACTAATGAAATAACACATTAAAAACCATAACATACAGGAAAGTATTTTATATTAATCATGTTGCATAATTTGATAATGCCAACAGTGCTATGATCTTATTTTGATTCTATTCCAATTCAAGGATTTAGCCTATTTGTATCAACTGAGCAACATTTGTGTAAAATTATATGTATTTTACACACTTGCCAGCAGATTCTCTCAGTCTCTTTTGCCAGTAAACTGAAGCACTCTGAAAAATAAAGCCTCAGCACAAAACTGTGATGAAGGCAAGCAATACTATGGTTCTTGTTCAACAAAGCCCTGTAGAACAAGCTAAGTAAACAGTACTGCCCCCACATAAACTTCCCATTGGCTCTCAGAATAATTTAACTGTTGTGGATAGAAGAGCAAAATGATGTCTTTAAAATCTGGCATGTTAATGGTAGCACATCTTCATGATAGACAAAATCATAACAAGAAAACACATAATGCCAAACTCCTTAGGCTATTCAAAAGCATATATGTGTGTGTGAATATATATATATATATATATATATATATTCATTTTAAGCTTTTAAATATATAGTAAGTCAGTGGCTTCAGTTATATTCATAACACTGTTTATTCAATCTTAGGGCCTTCACTATTATAGAATTCCTAAGATATGCAAAGGAGTTTGGGATTGGAATTGTGATGTTGCTTTACTCAATCACTAATGATGTTGAGCATCTTGTGTTCTCATTAGTCAACATTCAGGAATACTGGATGCATCCTGATCTGTGAATTACCTTCTGATGCCCCTATTAAATTTAAAAAAAAAAAAAACCAGTCTTCTCCTCTAAGCCTAAAACAATGAGACATAAGCATGCGTTTATAGAATATAGTTACTCTTAGCTTGCATAGAGTTTTTACATTCTACCCACAGAACAAAACCCGGATGTAACTGAAAGAAATGGTATATGTATCAGCAAAAATTTTAGGAACATCTTGCCAATATTTTCTCTGCTCTATGCCATTTAGACTTAAATGTTCAAAACCAGTAATAGTTTTGGACAAATCAAATTTTGTGAGCTTGTGATTCCTTACATTTAATTTACAACTTAAACTAAAAGTAAAGGGGAAGCTTTGGGTATAACCAATTTGATTGACTGTTGGCAGCACAATCATGAGAACTTGAGCTCAAAATCTAGAGACCATATTAAAAAGCAGAGCATGGTAGCATATTCCCATAATCCTAACATAGAGGACGAAGAGGTAAGTAGACCAAATATAACAGTATCACAATGCTCATATTCAAATAACTCATTATGTTTAATAGTTGCTCCACAGCACACTGATGATGGCAAATTAGAGTTTCCAGCCATGCCTACCAGGCAAATTCCAGGCATGTGAGAGATCCTGTCTCAAAGAGCAATGTAGGCAGTTTCTGAGGAATGACACCAAGATTGACTTCTGGCCACTGTGTGCACATACAGGAAAATACACACACAAATACTAATGTATACACTCAATGAGTAAATTAAACATGTACCATTTCTTTCAGTTACATCCAGGTTTTATTCTGTGGATAGAATGTAAAAACTCTATGCAAGAAATGTATGTAGTACTCATTATAACAGTGAAATTAAATTGTCCTGACATTAATATATATTAATGTGATAATTGTTCCAGAACAATGGCATTGAACAAATATTAAATTTCTCCATGAGGAACCAGTCATGTTTTTGAGGTCAGTATTAAAAATAATGACATGAAAAGTAAGAGTTGGAAGTAGATAATGTATTAGTACTAGTGTGCTCTAAGAGGTTGTTTTCCAAATTTGCCCCCAAATAATGCAGGAAGCAGTTCTCATAAAAGCAAATACCATTCTCGTGGTATCCTTCACAAGCACCACAGAAAGACATCCTCAGGGGAATTGAAGTAATTCTCATTTTCAACAAGTGCAATAGAACATTTTTATGACAAGATTGGAAACCACAGAACTTTGTGGAGTGTGTGATTAATCTACTCTAATAAGTATCATTTATGTAGTTATCATGTCACCAATTAAAGCACAGTCTCCAAACATTTACCATAGTGTCCCGAAAGTAGAATTTAATCCTTTCCTTCAAATCTCATGTCTAAGTACATCCATCTTTAATATCTAAATTTAAATGCACCATCAATTTGAAAAATGTGATCATTTTATTAAAGAAAACTACTAAAATGCTTCACTCTACTATAGTGGGTAGTCATTCCAACCTTGATCTGGAAATTCCAACCCCCATTGAGGCTTCGGTAACTGTCATGCCTACAAGGCAGGGCCAAGAGAGGATGCTGAAGACCCGACTCCCTTTTAACTACGTGGAGTGGCCTTAATAATTTCACCAATACTCTACTATTGGGCATCTTTTATGCAAAGCATAAGGATGAAAATTTGTTTCTACCAGATAAGTAACTGTAATCTCTCTGTGTTCTAGAATTCATTTCTTTACTATATCCGTGTTGCTTACAATAGTCTCCTGTATAATAGGAAGAGATAAGGAAGCTCTCTTACTTCTCCACTTTTGACTCCCTCTCTACTCTGCTAGTTTCCTCAATCTGTTTCCAATCACAAAGACAATTAAACAGTGGGATGCCTCTTACAAGTTTTACTGCGGTGTGAAATATTTCTGTAATATTTCGATGGGCACTCTCTGTGCACGTTTTTAAGCTAGTTCACAAAGAATTAACAATAGTGGATGGATTCTGGCTTCTTCTGATTCTGCTAGAGTTAAGATTTTGGATGAGAAATTGCACTCTATATGCACTCTAAGTGTATGTAAGGAGGTTGTGCTTATGACCACAGCTTAGCTGGAAGAACAGATAGTTCCCATGTGACAGTCCCCTGAGAAGCAGGAAGCCCACATGAATGGTTCCTTCTTTCAGTTTCTCCCTTTGTCTTCTATTCACTTGACCCTTCCTTCAAATGTGAAATTACGGATAGAATGTGACTCTAAGAATGTGTATATCAGTGTATTGAAACTGCAGTGAATAAATATTACACACTGAAAGTTGCCCAATGTCGTAGTTAGAATTCAGTCTTTCTTATGTTCCAAGGTTGCTCAAACCTGCTGAGGAAATGCAAGGTGGGACCTGAAATTGTGACTCACAGTCCATTTTCTAAGTGGTGAGGGCTCCTCTTCCCATATTAAAACAAGCACAAATTTCCAGAAGAAGTAGCCAACTGAGCTCTCTTCAGAAGAGCGTTTGTGATTTTTTTGTCTCTCGGCTCTTCCTTTCCTACCTCAAAATGAGGCCTGTGATTGCAAGGGTCTACACAGTCACACTCACAATCTTAGTGACGCCTAATGCTCAGCAGCAAGTACTCGGATTTTGAAATCCCAAATCAATCTGTGAGTGTCTTTGAAAGGGGCACATTTGACTAAACTTTCCTGAAGCTGCACTCTAACACGAGCCAGTTGCAAAAGTCGAGTTCAAGCATGTGGAATAGTGTTTGAAGGTATGTGTTCAATTTACTGGGGTTCATATTGCATTTGAGTACTCAGATTTCATCCACATGGCCATCTGATAAAACACAAAAGAAAGCAACTGTAAGAAACTAAAACATCTTTTTGGGGGCACCATCTATCCATTTGCTTTCCAGAATTTACTGAGATAAAATGTTTGCCTTTTTTCCCCTCCCCTTTCAATTATCGACATAATTGATATTCTCCTTCTCTTTAATACAATTCCTTCTCCACCTCTTCTCCTAGGTCAGATTTTACAGTTATCTCCATAGCAACATTCACATCTAATAGGAAGATACATCTTCTGAATGGCTAGCAGTACAACATTAACTGTTAGAACATAACATTTTTCATGTAAGAAACATCTGGAATTCACCACCAGCCAAGATGCATAAAATGTCTTTGGCTCCTTAATAGTCACCCAAGGCTGAGCTTCCTGGCTTTATTAGAATTCATTTACAAACAACTCTTATTAACCAGCTACGTAGCATAGTAAAACTAGCTTTATTTTAACATCAAAAAAGAAAACAGTTTAATTTGCAAGTGAAGTTGCTTATAAATGCTCGAACCACCCTCTGTGGGAAAGGAGTTTCTGCTAGAGCTCGACAGTATTATCACCCTATTACCAGGGCACTAATATCACTATTTACTAGTTGATTATGTCCTCTGGCAAAATTTGGAACTGTCTACTACTCTGGTGCAAGCTAATCAGTTTTCAAAATTAGTTATTGATCCCGGATCCATTGTAGAGGACCAATTTAGTGGCTGGTTCATTGAGTAGTGAAGTGACAGCATTTGTGAACATGGGAAACCAGTCAGAGCAAACACAGCATTCAGGGACAATGCTGAAAGGTAGTTTTCCATCACGGGACGCAGATGGGCACAAGTATGCAAAGATGTTACGGTGTTCTTATCAGAGGAAAGATGGCACAGGGGCATCCTGGCCAATTGCATGCACGCAGATTATTTTCCTGGGGCCATTTGTAATTTATATGAAGAATATATATAAGTAAAAGAGTTGACTGTTGGTCATGTAAGAGTTCCTGAGGAAACTATGTCCCTCTGTTTTTCAAACTTAAAGTTTTAATGTATTTATTTGGAGGTAATGGAAAGGATTGATTTCCTTAGCGTTATACAGCAATTCTTTGCTGATGTATCTGCAAAAATGTTGCAAAAGTAAACCAGAAATTTTAATTTTACAATACTAGAATGCCAAAATTTCACTTCACAGATTTTTATAATTTTCCCATCTGTTAGTAAGCTGAATATCAGCAAATAACACTAACAGACATTCTTGCTAAAGCAATCAATAAATACATATAGACCATAATACTCAGGACATGGTTCTTGGGATCAATCTTCATCATCTATATATTGTATCTTCAAAGCATTTGGTTTAATAAAGCTTGTAATCTCAGCAAACCAAACTTAAAATAATTTATATGAATGAAATAATTACAAAAGTTAAACCAGAATTGTTCCCATTAAGTTTGACTTATTTACCAAAAATGGAAATTGATATTGGAACCTCTTGGCTTGGAGAGTCATTCTAAACCAAAAAGTAATGTTCTATTGGAATCCAAATTACCCAGACATGTTCCTATTGGAAAACTTACTTCAGTGATCATTTGCCACATTTTGTCACTTGGCTTTTTAAATATAGTCACTCATATTATACATACTTAATTTTTTTTAAACACACACACACACAGAGAGAGGGAGAGAGAGACAGAGACAGAGACAGAGAGAGACACACACAGAGAGAGAACCTCGATAATTTTGATAATTTGATAACTTTGAAATTCTTTCCACATCATTTTCCTCTCTTCCTTCTTGCAGTGCCTGTAGACTTCAAGAATATTAAATTACAGAGGATGAAGTTTGGCTACTGCTTTCTGAGAGAACAGAATAAAGCAAAAGAATACAGAGTTCAACTCAGGATAAATAAGTTAGAGAGTCTTCCCCCACAGGGCCACTAGGTAAATAATGAAGTGTGGTATTGTGGAAAGTTCTGAAATTTTTTTCAACATTCTGACAATCTAGGCTTCTCAGGTGAGCTCATTATAGGGAAAATCAGTGGTAGTATGGTTGGTATGACATGGGTTTAATTCATTTTGAGGTTTTAATAATTGGCCTAACTAGGGAGAACTTTTAAATTCCCTACAGACATTAATATACCCGGAATATATCATGTGTGTTGCCTTCATTGTTATCAAAGTGAATAATAAAGTTTGATTAAATGGCAACTATAGCTTATACCTCTCACTGTACTTTCTAATCATGGTTTGTCTCAGTTTGCCATCCAGGTGTTTGGGCTTCAACGTGTAGTAGCACAGCTTCTAGAATCTCTACTTTTGGCTCAAGTGTAATTGTGTTTATTTGTTTTTGAAGCACACTAGGGCCTGAGGAGATGGCTCAGCTGATAGAGTATTTCCCACACAAATGTGAGACTCAGCATTTGGGTCTCCAACATCCACGTAAATGCAGGATGGACAATGAAAACTCTTATAATCTCAAGGCACTAGATGCATAGAAAGGGGACCCTCAAAACAAGATGGACGACTAGACTAGCCAAAGAGCTGCTTGGTTTCAAGTGAGACATTCTGCCTCCTAATATAAGCTAGTGAGCAATCAAGGAAGACAGTTTGGGTTGGCATCAACTGCACAACCATGTACGCACCTAGACATGTAAACATGTATCCACACATGCATTCACAGTGCATACTAGTAAAAAAGAGAAAAGAAAATACTATAGACATCACACAAAATCACAAGCAACAATTAATTCATATTTTTTCATAAAGAATATCTTTTAGTATAACCTAAAAATAGATTAGTTGCTTCCATAATGGCTGGCAAGTATTTCCATGGGTTGTTCTATTATTAACTGTCATAAACACATCATATCTAAATATCTATACTTCTCCAATTGTATTTTTTGTTCCATTGTTTGGTATTTGCATCTGAGCGCCTAATGCAACACCAGCCCAAATGTAGCATTAAGAGGAACCCAAAGTAGGTAGATACAATCAACACATCTACAACAGACTGAGACTGATAGTGACTTTGGAGAAATGTGGTAGAGCAGGTGAGAGGGAAGAACGGGGTTAGGGAGAGAGGGAGGAGGAGAGGAAGAGGAAGGGCAGAGGGGTGGGAGAGACAGAGAAACATAGTGATGGAAGCAGAGGCAGAAACAGAGACAGAGAATTCAGGTCATTATGCTGATGCCAGTCTTTAGGAAAGAGAATGGGAAACACAACTACAGACTGGGTAGCACTGTGAAAGAGGACCTGTGCCTGGCAGACTGACCTCTGGGATTATAACAGTATCACTGGTGTGTGAAATGCACTTAGTTAATCAGTGGTCACAGCTTGTGTGCCTTAGCCACCTACAAAGGTCTAGCAATTATTCCTCAGTTTTACATAACTGCTATTACCTATACAGCAAAATTGGTCTGTACTGTTGTTTGGGTCTTTGTTTGTCACAGGAAAACATTTTTTGGAGTAGAGGAAAGACTATATGCTCTGTATTTCAAACCTTTGCTTTTAAACTTTACATCCAAACATTTTCAGGAAAATGCAGTAAGTTTCTAGACTTTCATACGTAGAAATCTTAAAACTTTTCTACACTGTTAGAAGGACAGGAGAACCATGCAAGGACACTTTACAATGCCACCATTCAATCTGCTGTTAATGTTGTTATTTGTTCTTTCCATAACCATTAATAGTAAATACTATTCTCTTGTGGATACTATTGCCCACTTTTTATATTTGCCTTTTTAATATTTAGTTAGGTAGGCAAATCCCTCATTTGACTCACAGAAATGACAAAACACAAATATCCATGGTTTGTGTGTAGAGTTATAAATGACACATATAAGATATATATTGTACTTCTAGCATGGTTCAAACACAATGTTTACAATTATACTTATGGTTGCTTCACTTTTTCCAATTTTGTTGTGAAATACTGTGTCATAGTGGAGGTAGGTTAAAGTTCTCCAAGTCAAATGCCAAAGCTCTGTATTTGGTATTTGCTGGAGGTGTGCCAAAGCATATGCTTTAAAAACTAGATTGTAGTTTATTTATAAAAATGTGTGTGTGTGTGTGTGTGTGTGTGTGTGTGTGTGTGTGTGTGTGT
>CABHPH010130071.1:32387-46783 GCA_902168325.1 Peromyscus nudipes
TGTGTGTGTGTGTGTGTGTGTGTGTGTGTGTGTGTGTGTGTGTGTGTGTGTATCATGGTGGGTCTGTGGAAATCAAAGGTTAATTTGTGGGAGTCTGTTCTCTCTTCCACCTTGTGTACCCCAGGGATTACATGTGTGCTATGGTGGTCCTGTGGAAGTCAAAGGATGACTTGTGAGCTGGGCTTGGTGGTTCATGCCGTAATCTCTGTCCTAGGGAGGCAGAGTCAGGTGGATCTCTGTGAGTTTGATGGTCTACAGAGTGAGTTCCAGGACAGCCAAGGCTACACAAAGAAACCCTGTCTCAAAAAAAACAATGAAACCAAACAAGTAAGGGATAACTTTGGAATCTGTTCTCTTCCTCTACCTTGTGTAACTCACGTGCTTAGGTTTGATGGCAAATGCCTAACACGTTGCCATCTTGCAAGCTCATAAGCATATTTTAAACTAATGTATTATACTACTCTCCACATATCCAATTTTGGAGTAGTAATAAAGAAATTATGGGTATATTAATAAGTGAGAAAATTAGTACACCTACATCTTATGAGTGGGACATCACAAAACCAAGATTATAATTTAATTTTAAGGTGCAGTTGCCACTCTTTGGTGGCATTGAAATCCTATCAGTTCCCCAACCACCTGGGTGACAGCTAGCTAATTCTTTCTTCTCTCTTCAATGGTAGCATCCTTTTCATTAACATGAGCTACTTATATGACCTCCACCTTGACATTCTCGTGAGAATGTCAAGAAAATGGCCGGTAATCAGTAAGATGTCATACAATACTGGGCATGCTTTCAGCAGAGCCAAAAAGAAGAATTTTCAGGGACTTAGGAAATTTTTCATCTATGTAGCAAAGTTCTCTTATGTGGCCAGCAAAATAAAATGTTACCTTACTGCTACCAGTCACTAAACATTTGTTAGGGCCCAACCACTGTGCTGTGGATGCCACATATTTTAATCCTCAGGTCAAATGGATTACTTCTATCATAACAATTATCTACATGGAGATATTGATGTATGTAAAGATAAAGTTGCACATATTTTTCCTCTATAATTTTACTCTTTTAATTGAGATTGAAAGAGTCTCCATTGGTGGTAAAGTTAGGGATGAGGACAAGAGTCTCTATATCATTGTTTTTGGAACTCTCACGTCAATGTAGGTTTTGTTTGCTGCTTTGGTTTATTGATGTCCTAAATTTGGAGTTAATTAGGAAGTGTATAGAGAGCCTGAATATCTAAGCTTCCTGATGTACTGAAGTTTCATATACAAATTTAAAATATTTCTAGATTCAACAATGAATGAAGTGAGTATCTACCAATTCCATATTAGTTTCAAGTAAATCATTTAAAAAATATGTATAAGGCACTTTGTTTAAAAAATTGGTTTCATAGTGTGGTGGTTTGAAATAAAATGGCCTGCAAAGGGAGTGTCAGTATTAGGAGGTGTGGCCTTGTTGGAGGAAGTGTGTCACTGTGGGGGCGGGCTTTGAGGTCTCATTTTCTCAAGCTTCCCTCAGTGTGACAGTCAGGTGACACCCTGAAGCACGGTTATGATATTTCATTTGAACCCAGACACCAAAGAGAGAGAGAAAGACAACACAGAAGTGAGTCCAGGCCATAAAACCTCAAAGCCAAAAGCTAGCTTCAGCCATGTAAATGTTCCATAACCTTCCCAAACAGCACCAAAAACTGGGGATTCAGTGTTCAAATACATGTGCCATTGGCGGAGGGGGAGGCATTTCCTATTCAAACCACAAGAATTAGCACCCTATATAATTCACATATGAAACATGGTGTAGTATGAATGTGGAATTCAAGCCAGGTTCTCATTAATATCCTCATTTGTGGACCAGGTACGTAAAATGTCTGTGGACCAGTATTGAAGTTACTGTTACGCATATCATTTTGTGCATCCTGTCTACATAAACAAAAATAACAGAATGACTAGATGAACATCTACAAGTGATAAATACAATGGTTTAAATTTTTATCTGTCTCACACACCCATTTGTTCTTTCCTTACTCTAGTAGTTTCCATGAAGGTTAAATTATGCATATTTGCACTTTCAAATGATAGCTCAGTAGACTTTCATATGCAAGTTCCCATCAGGTTTGTATTGTTTGTCTAAAGTCATCATAAATATTATAATTTCATCAATGATTAATGGCTACTTTCTATGAAGCATGTGACATTGTCTGCTGTATACTTATCCTTTTTACAAGATTGACTTTTTGAAATTCCATTTCCATATTTCCTATTTTTAGAGTTGATATTTGCCATTAAATATTTTTTAAAGTTAATTTCAGCGATGGTTAGTTGTATGACTGGGTAATGAGACTGTTTTCTTCCATACAGCATAGAGCACATTTTAATTCACAGGTATTGTAATCTAGATAAGGCAAGCCCTCGTACTACAGCATTTGGAAATACATGTTCATTAAAGAAAGACTTGAAGCAAGGGAAATAAATTTGCTTAGCTGTTTGTAAGGTGGACTAGTCAAATGGTTCAGTGAGCTTTGAAAATAACTGAAAGTAGCAGAATTCAATAAGATAGCTAGGAAATTTGACCCTATTTCTGCAGATATTAGAATCAATATGTTTAATGTGTTAATACATAAAAATGTTAAAGTAATCCTTATTGAAAATATGGAACCCTTAAATTTTAATGACTAATTGAAATACCAGGCCCCTTTTGTGTAACTATGGCTCCTCTCATTACATTAAGCCAGAAATTGAAGTGGACAGCAAGGCGCAGAGAGGGTCTTTGAGACACTGACCCTTGTTGCAATAGTCTCTTTATTTGTTCCAATAACCTAATCTTATTATCCTTGGGAACCTGAGGGAACACCCGTATCCCCTAAGTACCAAAGAGACACAAAACACAAGAACCAGGACATTTGCTGAATCATATATCAAACTGAGAAGAGATTTGTTAAAAATAATTCTTTTGAAGAATACATTCAGCTTCAATTGTATATCCTCGGCCGGCCACATGCTGGGTTTTTCTCTTGATTCCTGCCCCTTCAGCTTTCCCTTTATGTCTTTCTCCTAGTTATAAAGAACATTCTAGCCTCTGATAATGACTTACAGGCTTTATTATAAATTGTTGGTGCTTTGGAGGTCTAACAAAGGATGCTTTCCCTGGCAAGCTGTAACAGAACCAATCATACAACAACAGCTTCGTTGGAGTGTGTGTTTGCTGCTTCTACAATTTTGTTGAGGCAGTAATGTCTCTTTTAGAGATCATCACATCATTTAATTTTAAGAATATGATTACAGTCCGTGGTATATGAGGACCTTGCAAATCTCCGCAAAGGGATGAGATAAAGCCACTGTAGTTCAAAAGTTCAGGATTCAAAGCATCAGAGTACAGGGCTGTAAGAAAGGAGATTCCTCTGGGATGGCCATCACTTTCTTATATACCCACCATTGCTTTGCTGGTTTGCTGTGAAGACTCTTCTCTGCAAACCCGCTCATTACAATTTCTGCTGTGACTAGCCACGGTCGCTTGGTAAATGGCAAGGCACTTATCCACGTTGTCAGTCCGTTTTCTCTACAGCTCGGGGACTAATCATGTTGTCAAGGGCCAAACTCTACCAGGTCCTTTATTTTTGGGAAAGGAGATTTTGAGGGAATGCCACTGTGTAACCACAATATACTCCTTTCAAAGAAGTGTAATATGTTATTTAACAAAAGAAAATTGCCAGAAGATAATTTTAGCAAGAATTTGGTTACTCAATGCATATTTGAGAAATGACCTCACCCCAGAACTAAATCAGACCTAGAAGTAGCCTTTTCAACAAAATGAAGAACTAATGTCTTCATACAAGTGAGCTTTGTGGGATGGCTGGCTGACAGGCCTTGGGGTTGGCTTCCATTTTCACGGGCTTACCCACCCAAGCTGGAAAAAGGCTAAATGGAACCAACCGAGCAATCTTTCCAGGAATGAAATCTAGTTAGGATCCATGAGGACTGATGCCTGGCTCAGACAGTGAGTCAGTGTAGGAAATTCAGAATTAGCATTGCAAATGCATCAGCTAGAATGTTAAAAAAATTGCATTGCACTAAAATCTATAAATATCAAATGTGTACTTGAGATCAGATCGTTCCCAAGAAGATATTCAGAACATATCAATACCTAGTGTGTTACTTTGCTTAAATTAATTACTGTTGAGTCAATTCTTTGTTTTTAGTTTATCTTATCTTTAAAGTTTTGTTAAGGGCCATCTAGTACTATTGTGTATAAAAACTGCATCTCTAATTCCCAAGGTACAGAACAACAGTGTAGATGAAGCAGTCTTGGCCTCCAGCCCATGCAGGCCTATGGCTACACTTTATTCAGCTCCTCAGACAGGAAGGTTAGTTGTAATCCAAGTTCAGCTGTGTCTGTGTCAAAAATCAACATTTGTGGGCTGGGATAACACAAATGTTGAGAACACTTAATGTCCTTGCAGAGGACCTGGGTTTGGTTCCCAACATCAGTATGTTGTATCACAAGTATTCATAAATCAGTTCCACGGTATCTGATGCCTTCCCACTGACCCCAGAATATACATGGCACATATACATGTGCAGGTAAAACATTCATATATTTAAAAAAAAAAAACCTAAATAAGTCTAATTTTAAAAAGCTAGCCGGGCGGTGGTGGCACACGCCTTTAATCCCAGCACTCGGGAGGCAGAGGCAGGCAGATCTCTGTGAGTTGAAGGCCAGCCTGGGCTACCAAGTGAGCTCCAGGAAAGGCGCAAAGCTACACAGAGAAACCCTGTCTCAAGAAAAAAAAAAAAAAAAGCTAGCATTTACATCTCAAGCTTTCACTTCCTTTTTTCCTTTACTTATGTTTTTTTTTCCTTTATCATTAAACTTTTCTGAGTCCAAATGACAAACTCTTGCACCAGAACCTGATAAGCAGTATGATTACATAATCCCTTAGGAATCTTCATTCTGTCTATTACTTGCCTGAAATTATATATGAAAATTTTATATCTTAACCTGAGAGATGAAAGTTGATAGTACATATGCTATATTATGAATAAAATACCACGGAAATAATAATGATAATATTTGTATTAATATTAAATATAGAATTCAAGCCTTCAGTTACTTCTGTAAAGAACGAAGTCTGGTGGCTTCTATGCATTATCACATGTGAAATAAGACAACTTATTTCAGCATACCAAAGATAATCAGCAACCTATCTACTTATTAAATACATAGAGGAGGCACAACCTGACTTCTTCTGCACATCCAGTTTCCAGTCTGAACACTGTAAGACATTACACAAAGAAAAAGATACACAGTGGACTGAAGGTTATCTCCACCACAACCGGAAGCTCTAATCCAAAATTGTGCAGACCATATCATCTTGTAATGGAGTTTTGACTGAACTCCGTTAGCTGTGTCTCAGAGTAGGTGGATATGAGACACACAAGGACTCAAATGACAAACACACCGAGTTATGGCGGTGGAAGAGGGAGTCGGGCTGTGCTTGTCAGATGAACAGCCATGTCGCAATCCACAACAGTTTTGTTTTTAATTTGGTGATCTGCTAATGAAAGCCATGGTTTTCATTTGTAGAACAATCATTCTTGCACACAAATCGGCATCTCTGTTAACACAGCAAAACAGAATATTATTTAAGGTCTTATTTGAAAGGCAGAAGAGCATCTTGATCTTGAAAATCTGAAAACTCTGTGTTTTAGCTTATATTATGTTTTTTTTGTTTTTGTGTTTTTGTTTTTTGGTTTTTGGTTTTTGGTTTTTTTTTTTTAAACCTGAGTTTAGGGATAAAGAAGGTAATTTGGCCAAGATCAGTTAGTTACCAGAGGAGGAGACACAAGGATTACAACCCAGATGCTCTGGTTCCTGAGCTTGTGTTCCTCAAAGGCTCTGTAATTTATTTACTTATTTATTCCTCTCTGACAGAGGCTCTTGACTGTTACAGGAGCCTTTTGATATTTCATTTGGTTTTTCTGAGTTTCACTATAGACTTCAGTTTCTGTATCCTTTCCAAATTTATTGCTGAAAACATGCTTTTTGTCCTTAATCTTTGGAACCATCTATCCTCAGACGTGTTTCTGGCCCCTCTTCACCAGGTATTGATAGCCAACCCTTCAAGGCTTTGTGACATGTGGATGGTTTATTGTGGTTAGCTAAATAATACCATTCAAAAAGACAAAACTGTGTACTGTGATAAGGCATTTTCTCCCCCTTCTGTGACAGACCAGTCTATGTATGTGAATTTCTTTCAATTACAAAAACAAATCAAAGACCCATACTCCAGAAAGAGTACTAAACACAAAATAACAACTAGGGTGTAGATGTGTATAAACATGAATTTGCATCTGATCTTATAGCTAGACATTTGGAAACCCTAACATGCACAGATGGCCAATGCAATCTACTTTATTCTACAGTAGTGCTCGTAGGGTAAGTGTTCTGTGATCTCTATGACAGCTCTCCCTACAGATGGCCTCAGACCTTATGTCAGGAATGGCTGATTTACACCACTGCTCTTAATCACTTTTTACCACACAGCAGCAGTCACTTAAGTTGGGTGACACTAAGGTTTCTTTCTCTAATTTTTGTGAGCTCTCTTTTCCTAATTTATTTTTGAAGAAAACAAATTGCCTTACTTCAACAGTCTCTTGACAGTATAATAGACATCCCTAAAGAGGGTATGTGGGTGATTAGAGACTTGTCTGTTACTGAATTTAACTTTCTGAAGACACTTTACCTGACAAAATATTCTTGTTTTCCCTGGATGGAGACTGGAAATCCATGGTGAATTTAAATAGACAATGTGTCTTAAATACCTGGACAAATTTAAGTTCATAGATTCTGAAGTCAAGTGATAGATTGTAAAGACTACAATTAAATTTTGGGGCAATAACATGACCTCCCACTAGAGAACTCCCTGTTCTTCTTTTGATTCCTACGTCCTCAGTCCCCATTTCACGTCACCACATTTCACAATCCTGTGAGTAATCTCTTCAGATAGAGTACCATTTTCACTATAGTTCACAGATGTTTATCCACACAGTTTCTGCCGCAAGCATGTGATGGGAAATGTGGAGCTTACTGAAACCCTGCCTAAAGTGACATCCAAGTGACTAGTACTTCCTACAAATCTCTCAGTCGTATTGTTACAAAGTCCACTGTAAACAATTCAGAGGGCTCATAATCGGCTTCACCTTTGACTGAATGGCAACGTTTTATAACAATTAGTAACCTTGTCTATACAATGAAGCCCCTGGCCAGAGCCAGGACACATAATGGTTCTCTTTGTATTGATTTCCATTGAGGCACATTGTGTTTCTCCACCCTGCAAGCAGCTTAAATGAATGATTTGTCTGACAACTTGAGAAATGTTTTGTAAAAAGTTAAGACGTGAAAATAAATTGAAAATCTTTTATTTTTGTTTTATGAATCCTATAGCTGAGTGGAATTTTATATGAAGCAAAATATGTGAACATCACACTTAACTTGGTAAAAAAAAAAAGGTGTTTATTAAGTTTATCTTACAGTCCTATAGAAAGTCAAAGTATAACAAATGATTAAAATGAATACAAATTCGGTGTTCATTTTAATACTATATCCTTTATACTGACACACCAGTGTTCGCCACTGAACATAATTTCTTCTCAGATTTTATATTTTGATACTCTCATTTGCTATTCATGTTGGAACTGACATCCAAATATAAATGCTTGCCTGTAAATTTGAAACTAGAGCCAAATACCAGAAGGGAGAGTAAGCAGTGCCTGAATTAATAAGATTTAAACGACCAAGTTAATGCCATGCCAATGAGCCCTGTGTGGCTCGATCGTTCTGGCAGCTCATAGCATAGACATTGTTTTCTGACCATGTTCAATTCACTGCCCATAATAGATGGCACTATCACAAACACTGAAAATGATAAGTCTACAAGAAAGAAAGTGATTGAATAAGGAGAAATAGTGTGTTCTCATAATTTCTGGAAATCCTAATTAATTTTATGAAAGAGTGGAATGGTTAATACTTTTTTAAATGTTTAAAAATATTGTCACTCAACTGTGGGCAAGAAGGATCTTTTCCATCATTATAAGCAGATGGAAGTTAGAAAACTATTTTGTTCATTGAAAGCTGTATTAAGCTCGATGTTGGTGCAAGAAAAAAATTGTGATGGCTAACAGAATTTTTTATGAATAATTTGAAAAAACACAAAACAAACTGGTGTCACTATAATTATTTTACTTTACTATTTTATTTCAAACAAGGGAAAGCTGTACCCTGACCAGATTTAGGTGAAACCTTGATGATACCAGTGCACTGTTGAGTACTGCGCTTGATCTGAGGCCTTTCTTAGTGTGAATATTTAGGTAAAAACTATCAGATAGTCATGGCACACAACTAGAAATAAATTAATGTCTTTGTGAAGATGGCGTTTGTGGGCTGGGAGATGGCTCAGCAGTTAAGATAGCATCTTGTAATGATAAACAAAGAATCCGTAAATATAAAAAGAAAGAAAGAAAGGAAGGGAGGGAGGGAGGGAGGGAGGGAGGGAGGGAGGGAGAGAGAGAGAGAGAGAGAGAGAGAGAGAGAGAGAGAGAGAGAGAAGTAATGCTGTCTTCTCATGGGACAGGGAAATGGTTTCTCTAGTAAAGTGTTTGCCTCATAATGACCTGAGTTCCAGTTCCTAGAAACCAGCTGAAAATGGCAGAGACTATGGCGCATGCTCACAGGCAGAATCATGGAGCTCATCGACTAGCATTCTAGATGATCTGGCAAGTTCCAGGTGAGGAAAAGAATGCTGTTTCTAAAAGGAAGGTGAGTGATGCCTGAGAAATGACACTCAAGGCTCACCTTCAGCCTCCAAATATCTGCATACAAATGAACACCCACCCTACACACACACACACACACACACACACACACACACACACACAAGCTCTTCATTTTCTAAAGCACTCCATATTCCCTCTCTGATGTTCTCCTTTATTCAGTGAAAACTCACTGCACAACAACTTTAAATATCTAAAAACAAGGTCAAGAAATGTTCTTTGGTTTAATAACTACAGAGAAGTTGATCCTAAGCATGAACAAGGAAAAGTGTTCCTCAAACTTATAGAAAGCTCCTTGCTGCTTAATTATCCCCCAAAGACTAAAGAGAAGTGGATCTTTGTTGTAGGTAAAGATTCTAACACGATATATGTAGAAGTAACCGACTGTCTTATTAAATAAGAAACACAGAGCCGATTCAGAGAAGAAAGCCAAGAGGTCAGAGCGATAGCTAAGAGCTCAGATTAAAAACCTTACCCTTCCTGCCGCTGCTGTCCTACCTCTCTGCAAGAGACCTCTCTTAAAGAGAGCTACTTCCTGTGTTTTTGTCTTTATAAAGACTTCCTGTTCTGCCTTCTCATTGGTTGTAAACCCAACCACATGACCGTCTCGTCACTGCTTGTCTGTAGGTCACTCCAGGTCTTCTATGGTTGGTATTGAGATTAAAGGCATGTGTCTCCAATGCTGGCTGTATCCTTGAACACACAGAGATCTACCTAGCTCTGCCTACCAAGTGCTGGGATTAAAGGTGTGCACCACTACTGCCCTGGCTTTCACTATGGCTTGCTAATAGCTCTGACCCCTAGACAACTTTATTTATTAACATAAAATAAAATCACATTTCAGTACAAATAAAATACCACTATAGATATATGTGCATCTGGTCTCACATTTCCTTGATTCATGAAAAGGTCATCGAATACACTAAAAATGATCCAGGTAACTGCAAAGGAAGGGCAGTTTTTTATTCCTTGGTGATTCTTGGCTGCTCTCTGATCTCCCAAGTTGTGGATATGATGTGGGCACATCTTGTTCATGGGACTCTCTTTAGTCATTGGAGGTCAAACTTTGTCAGCCTAGGTAATCGCAGGAGATAACTAAATTGCCTGTCTCTTGCTTACCAGCAGCAGCTGTGGGAGCCAAGACTCCCTCCCCCCTCCCTCCTCCCCCCCCCTCTTCCCCCCTGAGCTGAGGACCGAACACAGGGCCTTGCACTTGATAGGCAAGCTCTCTACCACTGAGCTAAATCCCCAACCCCAAGATTCCTAAACCTATTGAAACAGTGCACTCATGGTGTAGAACACATCAAGTTCTTTAGGAGTTTGAAGCTCTGAAAGTTCAGAGGAATCTGGGAAATGAAGTATTCACCTTAACAAAATGGACGAATGAGAAATGCTAGAGAAAATTAGGCTAGAAGAGCTAAAACAGCACATTGCAGTCACATTACCAAAGCATCACAAAGGGATCTCCCATCACACACTCATAAAACTTAGGACTTCATGCATATTGTATCACTGAGCTACGTCCCCAGCAATAGAAAAAAAAAATTGTTCAGTATGAATCGAAAGTAAATAGCCTGTTGTTTCTATATATGAGTGAGTTATGTCAGTGGAGACAACTCCAACATTACTATTAAAAGACAACATTGCCGGGCGGTGGTGACTCACGCCTTTAATCCTAGCACTCGGGAGGCAGAGCCAGGTGGATCTCTGTGAGTTTGAGGCCAGTTTGAGTGAGATCCAGGACAGGCACCAAAACTACACAGGGAAACTCTGTCTCAAAAAAACCAAAAAAAAAAAAAAAAAGACAATATTGATTGCTTTTTGTTTTCTTTCCTCCCTTTACTTTATTTATCTTTTTTTCTTTATCTTCTTTTCCTCCCTTATCCTCTCTTCCCTCGCTCTTTCTCCCCCCACCCCCACCCCCGCCCCCCGTCTCAATCACATTTATTGAGATAAATCCACACACTAATTATTTGGGGATTAAAGTATATATTTTAATGTTCTCAAATGCATTTGCCCTGTGAACATTGCCAGAAATGTAAACCACCTCCTTACCCAAGATGTAGCTTACTTCTCCCCATCCTCAATATCAGTTTCTTCCCTCTGCTTAGGCAATCCCCTATCTGCTTGTGGTATGTGTGTGTGTGTGTGTGTGTGTGTGTATACGTATACATATATAGAGAGAGAGTGAGAGAGAGACAGAAACAGAGGGAGAGTTGCCTTTCCTGAGTGTTTCTTATGCATATATTCATGTATCACAGTATTCTTTGAGACTGGAGTCTTTCACTTAGCATGTTTTCAGAGGGAATTCATGACAAAGCATTTGTCAGGCCTTCATTCTTTTTATTGCCTAATGTTCCCTCCAAAGATTATAACTCATTTTGTTTATCCATTCATCACTTGATAGATGTTTGGACCATTTTTAAAATTTTATTATTGGGGTATTGCTACAATAATTTATGTATGATTATGTGTGTTTATATGTGTATACCTGAAGTGCAGTAGCTGAATCACAGAGTAAATTTGTATTTAATCTTCAAGAAATTTCCAGGAGGTTTTCCCAAGTGGAAGTACCATTTTATATTTTATATTCTTACCTCTTATTTATATTTATATTCTTACCATTTTATATTCTTACCACCAGTTGGTAGTGGATGGCATGGTTCATTTGTTAACCTCTCCATTTATCTCCCTCTCCCCTCCCTCTCTCCTCCCTCTCCCCTCCCTCTCCCCCACCCCAATGAAAATTAAACCACTTGCCTTATACATGATAGACAAGCACTCTACTTCTGAACTACATATTCATCCCACTTTTTACATTTGAATTTGAGCCAAGTGTCAAGGATGGACTTGAACTTACTCTGTTGGCCAGGCAGGCCTTGCACTTAGGATCCCTGTGCCTCAGGCAGCACTAAGCATTCCCATTCTCAATAGCACCTTGTTCTAGGTATTCTAGTAGATGTGAAGCCATATCTCCATATGGTTTTCATTTGCCCGTCCTTTGCTGGCTAGGATGCTGTGTATTTTTTACTGTGCCAGTTGGTCATATGCATATCGTTATTGAAACATTCAGATCTTTGGCCCACTTTTAATTGGGCAAATTGGTGGTTAATGACTGAGATACTTTTTTTTTTTATAGATTATACATGTGTCATTAATCAGGTCAAATGTAGTGTGAAGATCTTTCTCTGTTTCTATGGACTGTGTTCTCACCTTCTTGAAACCACCCCAAGAAGCAAATCATCTCTTTTACTCTTAATGAATTGTATTTTCTGGGTTTTATCACGGATCCTATTTCTTAATTCATAAAAAGAATCATTCAACATTAATACCACCTTTTCTTCTATGAGTCTCCCACTTGTTTGCTGATGCTTGTGGTCCATTTTCAGTTCACTTTTGTACATGGTATGAGACAGAAATTCAGCCTGGCTTTTTTGTTCTTTTTACGTGTGTGCCTATTCAACTGTTGTAGCATCAGTTTTTAAAATCTTGTCCTTTTCAAGTTTAATATCATCACGCCGTCATGAAAAATCAGTTAATGACTTAATTACTATAACCTAGATATGCAAAGGTTCATGCCTAGACCAGAATTGTGGTTCTCTAAACTTGCCTTTTTTTTTTTTTAACTGAAAAGCTAACAGATTGTGACTTTGTTCTTCTCAAAGATTCCTGGGATGTTCTTGAGTCCGTCCGACTTCACAGGAATTATAGGGTGAATTGTCAGCTGTGTAACGGATGGAGTGAGATTCAGACTTACACCATCAGAATGGAAATGGTTGTTGATTTCCTTTTGACTGCATCCTCCTGCCTCATTCCTTACTGTGTTCCACTTCCCAAACTTGAACTACAGAGCAAGGACTTTCCGGCTGCTTCTGGTCTGTAGTTTTTGCAGGACTTCTTTCTTATGAGACCCAGTAATAAATTCAGGAATACCATTACAGAACTGAAATAACACAGAAATGATGTAATCATTGTAATGCAGAATACTGTTACCAGTCTTGGTTTGTGCAAAAACAAATCTTTAATGCTGCAACTTTAGTTTCAAACTTATGGAGAGTCTACTTCAGTGAATTTACTAGGATGATCAATTTTTAGACTTTTAGTTAATACTCACATTTTAAATATATTAAATATTTAATTATATTAAATGTTAGAATTCAGTTCAAATATGTGCTATCCTGAGTGGCTTTAAAATATGTGCTTTGGCTGGGACCAGGGGTCAAGATATTTCAACAGTAGTTTGAATGTAATCATGGAACCTGATTTTGATGCATATAACCTAGGTCAAGGTGGATGGAAAAAACAGTCTCCACAAAGTTATCCATCCTCTGGCCTCCAAGCACAGGCCCTGGAGTACACACTCACACACATACATACCACACACACACACACACACACACACACACACAGAGGCATACACAATAAACTAATAAATGTATGAATTAAAAAATAATAAGGTATGTGCTTTCAGAAAATAGTGGCTAGGAAATTATGAAATGAAAACATTGTAATCTATCATAGAAGTTAGAAAAAAATCTGTCTGTATGGTGACAAAATCAGTATGATAATTATTGCCAGTAATAGTTTATGTTTTGCAGGAATTGGGTAAGTACATATTAAACTTTGATTCAACAGGTGGGATATAGCTTAAGCTTCAATGAAAGAACATAGTAGAACTCTTAGCTATATATAGTTTCAACAATAACATATACGATGCCAGTATTTCCTGAGGATTAATGATCAACTGGAAGAGCCTGTGGTCCCAGGTCCATTAACTCCGGGTGGTCATTAATTCTGCTGGAAATATCTTAGAGCAAGGACATTCATTACAATCTCTTCCCCTCTTGTAATACAAATTTTGGCTGGAGTTTTATTTAAACCTTTTTCAATTTTGAGACCATTCTTTTCTTGTAAAGTCAATGACTCAACAATACACATTTGAAGCCGATTCAGACTGTGATGGTGCATGTGCTTTCTGTATTTTGGCATTGTTTGCTTTTTTATCACACTGCAACAGAAGAAGCAGACATTGTATTCTTGGTGGTAAGCTGATTCCATATAATACAGAGTCCAAACACAAATGCAGATGGTTCCCAGAATAGTGTTCATTACCAGGGATGAAACTGATGAAGTCCAAGTTACAGAATATGGACTGTGCTCTGTACTGATGGCTGTGGATTAAACTTCTGAAGCCATGTCCCTGCCTTCAAGATTTATGTTTCTGCTCTTACAACTCAGGTCACACTCACTGTGAAGTTATGGCACTAAGATTTACTTGACTTCTATAAAGCATGATTTCTATCAAAACCAATAATTTCAGGTAGTGATAGGAAAAAAAGCATCAAAATTTCCTTTAGTTTGTTGTCATACAGGCCTGCTGTTCCTGAAAACAATTAATTATTTCAACTAACTTTTAATATTTTTTTATTCATTTTGCATACCAACCACAGATCCCCCTCTCATCCCTCCTCCCGCTGCCCCCTCATCCCTTTCATCCCCTCCTCCAACAGGATAAGTTCTCCCATGGAGGGACAGCAAAGCCTGGTATATTGAGTTGAGGCAGGATCAAC
>CABHPH010130072.1:0-24406 GCA_902168325.1 Peromyscus nudipes
GCCCTGGCCCACCAGGGCTGCCATGACCCTTAATCAAGAGAGTGGTGTCTCATCAGGGTTTTGATACTCTGTCCCTCTCCCTGGCTCCTGATGTAGATTTGTGACACAGACTATGTCCAGTACCCAAACTACTGTTCCTTCAAAAGCCAACAGTGCCTGATGAAAAACCAGAACCGGAAGGTGAGCCCCTACCCTGTCCTCACCCCTTACCAGTCCCAGACCCTCCTGGGAGGGTCTA
Organism: Peromyscus nudipes; assembly: GCA_902168325.1. Classification (NCBI taxonomy): domain Eukaryota; kingdom Metazoa; phylum Chordata; class Mammalia; order Rodentia; family Cricetidae; genus Peromyscus; species Peromyscus nudipes. The sequence continues at coordinate 239 of CABHPH010130072.1, forward strand.
TTCTGAGCCCTTCTCTTCCAGAAGCTGGGCTGTGGAAACAGTTCCCTGTCTGCATCTGTGAGGCAGAGACCTCTACATGGTGCCTCCTCCTCTTCCTAGTCTGGAGTGAGTCAGGCCCTCTCAGACAGGAGTGGGCAGGGGAGGTACAGAAAGGAGGGATGGGCCCTGAGGACCCAGCGGGAGACCCTTAGCTGGCCTGGAAACGGGATGCTGAGTTTTACTCTCCCAGCCTTACTCATCAGGTAGCCTACTACGGTAAGTTACTTCCTGTCTGAGTCTAGGCCTCCTCCGTCTTAAAGGAGGTTGAACTGTTGAAACCCCACCTGCATTCCTTTCTGCCCTCTAGCACCTGCCCCTGGTTCTGATTCCTCCTCACTTCATGCTCCATACACACATGATCCTTCTGTAGGTATACCGCATGAGATGTATGATGAACGAGAACTACAACGTGCTGAGCCCGTCTAAAAGTGAGGAGGTTATCCTCCGGTGGAACCAAGAGTTTAACACTCTGGCTCTAGGCCAGTTTGGATGAGCTGGGGTCTGTGATGTCCCCACCCCGGCCCTGCCTCTCCACTGCTTTCTCCATCGCTCTCAGACCTCATCTGTCAGTCGGCCTCCAGGTGCCCCTCACAGGCCTCTCACCTGGCCCCTACTCACATTTTCCTTGGGTTGGGACAGCAGTCCCAGAGAGGTCCGTGATGGGAGCTGCATGTGCCTTGAAGAATACCTTCAAATAAAATGTTTATCTTCAGCCCGTGGGCTCTGTTTAGTGCGATTCCTGCCCTCAGCACCGCGACATCACTCCTAGAAATCTACCTCCAGACTCCCATTCGAAGGAGAACTTCCCGGGAACGGCACCGAGGAAGCATCCTGCCCCACTAGAAGCCGCAGGACTAAGTGGTCAAGGAGGCGCACTGAAAGGGCTGTGACTGCTCCAGGCAGTGGTGGCGCACGCCTTTAATCCCAGCACTCGGGAGGCAGAGCCAGGTGGATCTCTGTGAGTTTGAGGCCAGCCTGGGCTACAGAGCGAGATCCAGGACAGGCTCCAAAACTACAGAGAAACCCTGTCTCGAAAAAAGCCAAAAAAAACCCAAAAAACAAAAAGGGGGGCTGTGACTGCGATGGCAGGGGTGGAAAGGGCCGAGAGGGTATGCTGGCCTTCATCTCTGAGTTCACATGTGAGTATGTGATTCTCAAAGCCAAAGCCGCAAAGTACGTCAACCCCAGAAGGTATGACATAGCTTGTACTTCCTTCTCCGAGGAGGGGAGAAACTGAAATTACATCCTGGAGCTCAGAAGCCCTGGGCGTACAAGCCTTGCCAGATGGTCTGAATGATGAGCACCTTCAAGTGTCCCTTTGGCACTGGCCTGGAATAATTTGGACACTCACAAGGCAGTGACTCTGGGGACGCTGTAGAGTCTCTTCTGTGGGCTATAACAGTCATCAACAGCATTTGAATTAGCACAAACAGAACTTGGGCTTGGGGATGTAGCTCACTTGGCAGAGTACTTGTCTAGCCTGGACAGCCTGGACGAGGCCCTGGGTTCCATGGGGCATGGTGAAGCACGCTTTAATCCCAGTGGAGTCTACTGTGAGCAGTCACAGTGGAGGATATGAAATTCAGCATCAGCCGTGGCTGCATAGTTTGAGGTCAATTTGGGCTACATGAGACCCTATTTCCCAAAGTGGGAGGGGCGGTAATTGTAGGGGACTAGAGAGATTGCTTAGCAAACAAAAGCATTTGCTGAGTAGGTCTGGTGCCTTAAATCCAATCCCCAAAACCCATGTAAAAGGCAGAAGGAGAGAGCCAGCTCCACAGTGTTGATACAAGTACATGGCATGATTACACATTACCCACATACATCACACACACACACACACACACACACACACACACACATACACACATTACATCACATCACATACATATCTTCATAAATAAAAAACATTTTCAAAGACCAAAAAACTGTGTGGTGGCATATTCCTGTAATCCCAGCACTTGAGAGGTAGAGACAGGCCAGCCTGGGCTACATGCTGGGTATGATGATGCACATCTTTAACCACTAGCACTGAGGAGACAGAGACAGGTGGATTTGTGTGAATTCTAGGCCAGCCTGGTCTACATAGCAAGTTCCAGGACAGCCAGATGTATATAAGAGAGAGACCTAGTCTCAAAAAAACCAAACTAACAAAATTAGAGGGATAGAGAGAAGGCTCAGTGGTTAAGGTTACTTGCTGCTCTTGCAGAAAACCCAGATTTGATTCCCAGCACCCATGTCTGGTAGCTCACAACCATCTGTAACTCCAATTTCAGAAGATCTAATGCTATCTTCCAGCCTTCACACGCACCTGCATGTGCCTTGCACACATAGACACACTCAAGCACACACATATAAAAATACTTTAAATTTATTTTTTATTTTAATTAAAATTTAAATACTTAATTTTCCCCCTTCCTGTTCCTCTCTCCAATTCCTCCCATGTTCTCTCCTCACTCCCTCTCGAATTAATGGCTTTTTTCTTTGACTGTTATTGTCACACACACACACACACACACACAATCTGCTGAGTCCATTTCAGGTTGCTTGTGTGTATATAGTTTCGGGGCTGACTATTTGGAATTGGTTAATTAAGTAATTAAGGGGCTCATCCCTGGGAAAGACTAATTCTTCCTCTCCCAGCGGTCATTGGTGGCCAGCAGTTCTTTGACTAGAGGTGGTGCTCCTGGTGGGCGTTCCCTTGGTGTTGTTATTGTTCAGATCTTGTTTAGGCAGCCATAATTGCTGAAGTACCATAGGTGAAGTTTCCCTGTCATTTCTGGGAGACACACTCTCACATTGGACTTCCTGTTCCTCTGCTTCTTACAGTCTTTTTGCCCTTCTTCCAGATGTTCACTGAACCTTAGATGCAGGAGGTGTATTGTAGCTGTATCCTTTGGAGCTGGGCTCACCAGCATCAATCTATCTTTGCATTGTCATCAATGTGGTTTTCTGTAGCATCAAATTTCTTTAGAAAAAAAAAATCAAGAGATTGCCAGTCATGGTGGTGCACACCTTTAACACCAGCACTCAGGAAGCATAGGATCTCTGTGAGTTCAAGGCTAGCCTGGTCTACATAGTGAATTCTAAGCTAGTCAGAGATACATAATGAAACCTGTCTCAAAAAAAGAAAACAGAAAGTTGAAACATGCCCCAAATAGCAGATCTGGGTGTGGTTTAGTGGAAGAGCACCTGCTAACATGCAGATAAGATTCTAGATTCAATCCTCAGGAAGGAAAAAATACAATTAGTATAATGCACCCTCAACCAGCTGGAGCAATCAACCCGTGGCTTATCATTCAGCAGAATGCTAATGCTGCATTTTGCCTAGTGTTCGCCAAACTCATTTAACCATAATACCTTTTCCAGCTACCTCAAAAAAAAAAAAATCCCTGTCTTTGCTTATGTAGTGAAGGGCTGTGCTCGGCCCAAAAATGCAGACAGGAACCACCATAGGCTCCCTGCCTCCAGGAGTTCCCAGCCTGAGACAGAGGGAGAGGAGGAAGCATCCAGACAGGCCACCGCTTTGATGGAGGAACTGGGTGTGTGCTGGCAGGGAGGGAGAGCACTTGGCATGCCCATGAGCCCCCAGGCAGGGGAAGATACAACCACGAGCCACTTGAACTAAACCACCTAGCTGACCCAAGAGAGGAAGAGGGACAGGCAGGGAGGAGACAGGTGAGAGCAGCATGGAGGGGGGGGGGTGTTAGTCATCAGGCATCCATGGGTAGGTGTGTCACCTAGAGTTCCCGGAAACTGCAAGTCTGTGAGCCAGTTGGGGAGCTGGGTGACTAGAGTTAGGGCTGGGTTTTCATCAGCTCTTGGGACTTGCTTCTCGGACCTCTTTATGAAGGTACCTGTGGTCAAGGCTTTGCTCCTCTTTGACTCTGTGGGGTTGGGTGAGTGCACAGGGCTGGGAGGGATGTACTGAGATCTGTGAGGTGGGTGTGTCAGGCCCGCCCAGGAGCAGGTCCTACCAGCACAGCCCAGCCCAGCCCAGAGTGTCAGCGGAAGCAGTCTTGGGGCAGCGGCAGAGGAAGAGCCACAGAGCACAGGTATGGGGGTGTGACGCGTGGGGCTGCCACCAGAAATGCGGGACACTGGTGAGGATGGAGAATATGGGTGGGCCATAGGCTCTGGGGAACCCTTTTGGATAAAGTGAAAAGGAAAACGAGGCTGCCCGCTGTGGATAGATCTTTCCTTAGGGAGCCTGAAGAGGCAGCCAACATGCCTCACACACCCGACGGTCTGAAGCCCACTGTGGGCCACGTTAGGGTCTTCCTCTAAAGCTTTAGGCTCCTGCTCTCATGCTGACCCTGAGCTCTCTGAGGAGAGCTCTGAGATCTGCTCCCCTCACATCCACTCATCCTGCAGGGCCAGGTCCTAACCTGGAAGACATTGAGCCGAACTGATTAAAGTTGGCTAAATAGCTGATTGGGAAAGATAGCCCTCCCTGGCCACCGAGGTGTGCTTTATTTGGTTATTTGGTGCTGGGGATGGAATGAGTATAAGTTAGGTATGGCCTGATCCCTCTCCCTCTCCCTCTGGAGTTCAGGGATTACAGCCAGGGACCACCACACCAGATTTCTGCAAGTGCTGGTGGTTGAACCCAGAGCATGCTAGGCAAGCACTCCACCGACTGAGCTACATTCCCAGGCTCCTGACCCTTTGGGGGGAATGAAATCTCATGCTTTCTAGGATGGTTTTCAACTCCTAACCTCAAATGACCCCCTGTCCTATGAGCTTTCCTGATAGTTGGAACTACACGAGTGTGCCGCAATGCTCAGATCTACTTAATTTATTTTTTGCTGTGCCAGAGATTAAGCCCAGAGCCTTGTGAATGCTAGAAGTCTTTCTGCCACTGAGCTACCCCCAGCCCTTCCAGCTATATTTCAATGGGTCTTGAGGAAGCGCCACCCCAGCCTGAGATGCTGTAATAGAAGGGTGTTGGGCTGTACGGTCTCTCTGTCCCCAAGGCTTTGACAGAATATGGCTCATTAGTAGCATAAAGGGGGTCGGGGGAATGAGCCATTGTGCATGTGGGGGAACCTGTGGAAGGCTGTCTGGGACCTTTGCCATACTTGTGCAGGCCACTGCCTGCCTACTGTCTATGGTTTTGGGGGATAAATGACCAGAAAGGGACTCACAGGCTCGTACTTCCAGAACGCTTCATTTATGGTAAACTGAAGTCATAGCCCTGGGGGAAGTGGAGGCAAGGAATGTGACAGTGAACCTCACCTCCCAAACAACCAGAGACACTAGAGGCCAGCTCAGTCCGTGCTGTCTGATGCCGCCAGCTCTCGCCACCTTACTCCTCCCAGTATGCACCCCATTGACACAGAGACCTTTTATGTCCAGGGTCATAATAACAAAATAATAATAATAATAATAAATAAAATAATAATACTAAAATAATACTATAAAAATAACAATAACAATAATAATAATAATAATAATAATAAAGCCAAGGAGGAGACAACAGAAGAGGGGAGAGCTGATGGGAATATCGGTGTAGCTGGGAAACAAAGTGCTTGCCTAGTGTGCACAAGGCCCTGGGTTCATCCCCAGCATCAAAAACAAAGGGTGTGGGCCTCTGAGCCAGTGGTATGGTGGAAGTTCAGAGTAAGGTCAGCCAGCCTAAAAGGCTCCAGGAGGTTGTTCAGAAGAGGCAGGACCTGTCGGGCCTGAAGCGAGGGTAAAACGCACACAAGGGCACAGGTCAGCGTGGGGCTGAGCCTATGGCAGTGACTTTTTGGGGGTTGGGACTTCCTTTCCTGTTTTTCTAGCTTTGGAAGGTAGGGTAGAGGGAGAGGCGGGTAAGCTGTCATCTACACATCGGGGAAATGAATTATTGAGCTCCGGGCCACCTTTGACTTCTGTCTTTCCCAGAAAAACATTGTGAAGGATGGTCATATTCCCAACACTCTGGAGCCTGAGGCAGGAGAATTGTCATGAATTCCAAGTCAGCCAGAGATACGTTGTGAGATCTATCTCAAGGAGAAAGGAAGAAAGGGGTGAGGAAGGGGAACCCACTGAGGAGAGCTGGACAGGGGCAGGGAGGAAGATCGCTGTGCCCAGGAGGGAGACTGAGGCTGAGGACGATGTTGGAAGGGCAGAGAGAGAAAGGGCTTTGGTGGAGAGAGGACAAGCTGGGCAGCCTTGGGCAGCGAGAAGACAGGACCCCAGTGATGAGGCAGGATACCTGGGCCTGAAGTCAAGGGATGGCTATCTCTGTGACCTGGGCCACAGGAGGCCTCTTCTGTCTTTCTGGTGACCCCAGACTCTATCTTCTTCTAGGCTGGGTGACCTCACTTTGAACTCCCCAAACCACAGCCCATCTCATCTTTTCCCTGGGCCTCAGTCTCAGGAGAAGCTGACTGGCAGGATCTTAACCTGTGCACAGGAAGGGCTGGAAGACACCTTTTGAGTTTAGTTTTGTTTTAAGAGAAAGTCTTACCATGTAATTCTGCTGCCCTGAACTCACTATGTAGAAAAGTGTGCACACCCCAGTGGACAGAGTTTCCTTGCCTGGTCTGACCTGGCCATGTAGACCAGGCCTGGGACTTGTGGTGATCTTCCTAAAAGTGTGCACACCCCGGTGGACAGGGCTTCCTTGCCTGGTCTGACCTGGCATGTAGACCAGGCCTGGGACTTGTGGTGATCTTCCTGCTTTCTGCCTCCCAAATGCTGGCATCACAGGTAAATACCTGCACACCTGAGACTGGGGCAGAACTAACAATCTAAGATAGAGTTCTCAGCATACCCAGGGGCTCCGTGGGGAGCTTAGTGAAGGGATATGAGGTCACCCTTGCACCCAAACCTGTCAGGGGAGAGATGCACCTGCTGCCTCCCACCCTACCCCCATCTCCAAGAGAAGCAGAGAGGAAGTGTCTAACTGGCCACTTAGACACTTAGAAAGAGGAATGCTATTTGCTGTGTTTTGGCTGAGAAATGACCTGAGGCTATCCCAGAGTTAATCGTGGGCACAAAGACCTGAATTTTGGCCCTGTGGAGAAGGCAGAAAAATGTGAATTGGTGATGGGAGTCGAGGAGCAAGGCATCTGTTGCCTGTGTGAGAGGCAAGGTGGGGGAACACAGAGACAGTGGTGGGCAGCCTCTTCCTGTCTTCACTGTGGAGTCTGCTGCCTGCAGCGATCTTCCGCATTGTTGACTGCATGCTGGGGAGGATGGCCCCCTTGGGCAGAGCATGGGGAGCCGCGTGGAGCCTCAATCATGAGCTAGCCTCCTGCTCACTTTACTCTGGGTTCTTACTTCCTGCCCGTGGCAGAAAATAGCCCTGCCCCTCTCTCTTATCTCAGCTAAGAGCAGCACCCGGCCCAGCTCAGAGGGCAATGGGACAGGTTCCAGAGGTCCTGAGGAGGTAAGGAACGTGGGCCCCAGATGCGCACACGGGATCCCGAAGATGGAGACACCTTGAGCAACTGGCCTGCTCTGATTTGAGCAGGGTGAGGGTGGAAAGCATCGTGCCTCTGGTTCCTCTATGTGGATCGTGGTTTCTTTGGCTCTCCATGCCTGTGGGCTGAGGTATTTCTGCATACATCTGGATGAGCATGTGCTTACGAAGGAACCTGGCTCTCTGTGCATCTGTTTAAGATTTTCCCTAAGGCAGGGGACAGGGCTTCTCTTTCTTCTCTGGCCCATGTGGCTCTGCAAATGTAACAGCATGTACACAGACACTGATTTGTATGCTAATGTATGCATGCCTCCGTGTGTCTGTGTATGAAAATGTGTGTCATGATGTGCTTATGTGACATCAGTGAGTGTCCATGTTACCAAGCTGTGTAAGCCTCCATGGCCCTCCTCCTAGCTGGTGAAATGAAACTCCACTGTTCCTTCTTTTTGGAGGTAGCTGCTATGTCGATTTTTTTTCCATCTCCCCCCAGCCTGACCCCTTCAGGCAGAATTGGGGAGAGGGTCTGTGTTACCTCTCCCCTACACCTACACCCCTGTTTCCATTTTCTGTTTGCCTCCTCTTTGGCAGTTTTTCCTGTCTTAACCATCTGGCCCGGCACTGGGCCCATACAGTTCCTGAGCCAGGAGCCTGGTGAGGGCTCAGCGAAGGAGCGGAATGGGGTAAGGGGCCAGGCAGGGACCTTGGCAGCTTGGCTTTCTCTCTACTAGAAAGAGGTAGCTTTTTCACTGTAAAGAAACCCAAGAACTTCTCTTTGGAATGGGGTAATGAGACCATCACCATTTCCCTTTAAGTAGCAGCTCAAATAGTCTTTCGCATTTTGATTTACTTAAACTTTGAAACTTGTTTTAGCAGAAAGACTTGACATTCTTGGAAAAGAATGCATTCCCGCACTCAGTATCTAGAATGTTCTTCCTGTAAGGTTTTGGTTAAAGATAGTTCTTGCTGTTTTGCTTATAAATTGTTACTGGATTTTTTAATTTTTTTATTTTTATTAATTTTTTTAGTGATTTAATTTTATTTTGTGTGCACTGGTGTTTTACCTGCATGTATGTCTGTGTGAGTGTGTCAGAACCCCTGGAACTGGAGTTTTAGACAATTTTAGCTGCCATGCAGGTGCTAGGAATTGAACCCTGATCCCTTGGAAGAGCAGCCAGTGCTCTTAACCACTCAGCCATCTCTCCAGCCCCATTAATTTGTAAAATAATGTATATACATGTGTCTGAGAGGAGAGGTATTACAGCCCTTGGAGCTGGAGTTCCGAGTTGTGGGTCACGTGACAGGAGTGTTAGGAAGTGAACCCTGGTCCTCTGCAAGAGGGGGTACATGCTCTCACCCGCCATCTCCCTAGCCCCCTTCCTGAAACTGTAATGCAAGTGTTTTTCATACGGCCTGTGCAGAGACCTGGTGTCCCGGGAGTCAGTAAAGAGCAGGGGCAGAAGCATGGTAATGGTTAGGCAGTTACTGTAGCACTAAGAATAAGCTAATAATTTGCTGGATGGAAACCATTTTCCTTCCAAGTGGCCAAAGAGATTCACTCAGGGGACCTAGGTGCAGGGCTGAAGTGTGCGTCTAAGAATGTGATCCTCACCCTGGGGCTTTACCATCCATCTAGTTGGGGGAAAGGATAAATACACAAAGACAGCAGGAGGGTTAAAAGCATTTAAAAGTAGCAAGCCAAATGGCTTTTTTCTTTTGGAGACCAGGTGTCCCTTTTGGCTCAGGTTGGCCCTCACTCCTGAGTTCCTCCTGTCTCAGCCCCCTGAGGAACTGGGACTTCAGGAATGTACACTACTCCTTGCTTAAGTGCTTAAGTACTTCGGGGAAAACTGTAAAGAGGCAGATCTGTGTGTGGGAGAGAGATGGGTGTCTGCTACCAGTGTGCCGAGGGGACTGAAGAGGAAGTGGGTTATTGAAATGAATGTCAATTGGACAAATGAGGAAATGAAATGTTACCCATGGGCATAGATTCCATATGGGCAATTACAAAAGACCAGGTACTCTGTGCAGCACCCATTCACAAACCACTCCAGCTGGGAGCTGCAGTGGACAGCTTGGACTTTGGAGCTGGGCGGTCCGAGATTTGGGTTGTGCCTCCTCTCCTCAGAAACCGGCATTGTGCTTTCGTTCTCTTTCCTATAACAATGAGGACAAACACCTACCTCAAAGAAAGAACTGTGGGGAGAGCTGGGCAGTGGCGCATGCCTTTGATCCCAGCACTGGGGAGGCAGAGGTAGGAGGATCTCTGTGAGGTCAGCCTGGTCTACACAGTGAGTTCCAGGACAGCCAGGGCTACACAGAGAAACCTTGACTCGAAAAACCAGAAAAAAAAACAAACAAACAAACAAAAACAAAAGAACTGTGGGGAGGATTAGAGACTACATGTGTAGCCTGGCTGGGGTATGGTGACTGCTGCCTTCCCCCTCCACCTGTATTGGTGCTGAGGTGACAAAGATGAATGAGTCACCTCCTGAAGACCCTCCTCCTCCTCAGAGCTCACAACCTAAGGCGAGGGGCTAAGAACTGGCTGTCACCATACATGTAGGAACAGCTGAGGTGTCCGTGTCTGTGTACCTTAGATCCTGGGTAGCACATGGAAGGGGCTAAACCACAGCTGCCCTGCTGAGGAAGACAGACAGGAAGGGGGTCATACGGCCGCGTGTAAAATGACCGGGTTCATCAGGTAGCGAATGAGAGGAAGGACGTTCCAGGTTGAAGACCCCCAGCTGCCAAGGCGGAGGCCTGAAGGCACAGGGTATGTGCAGAACTCGCTGGCAGAGGACACGGGGTGAGGGGTGGCATCTGGTTTGATAGCTAGTATCAGTATCTGTGGGATACCAGTATCTCCGACCCCTTCAGATGCCAGCGTTTTTGGAGGAGTAGATCATACACATATTGTCCTGTCTGTCTCCAAGCCCAGGTCAGGCACTACCTGCCTGTAACCCCAGCACTTGGGAGATGGAAGCTGGAGGGGCAGGAGTTCAAGGCCACCCTTGGCTACTCAGTTTTAGAGTCGTCTAGGTCACCTGAGACCCTGTGTCCTCCCCTTCTTCCCCCAAACTGTCTATCTCTAGGTTGCTTATAACCCGTGCAATACAACGTAAATAGATTTTGTTGTTTTTATTCCATTTTCTCTTTGTATGTGTGCATGCACATGAACACACTCAACGCAGACACTGAGCCCTCCTGCATTTGTGTTTTGAAAAGGGTTTCCCTATATAATCCTATATATTACGTATTATATAAGCCTATTATATTTCCCTATATAAGCCCAGCCTATTGTACAGCCTCAGCCTCTGGAATTACAGGCCTGTGCCCCACACCCTACTTAAAAATTTTTTTTTAAGATTTATTTTTATTTTATGTGTATGGATGTTTTGCCTGAATGTGTGACTGTGTACCACATTTGTGCACTGCCCATGGAAGCCAGAGAGGGCATTGGATACCTTGAAACTGGAGTTACAAACAGTTGTGAGCCGCATGTGGGTGCTGGGAATCGAACCCAGATCCTCTTTAAAAGCAGCAAATACTTTTTAAAAAAGGTTTGTGTTTGTTTGTTGTTTTGTTTTAGACAGAATCTCTTCATGTAGCTCTGGCTATCCTGAAATTTGCTGTGTAGACCAGGCTGGCATTGAACTCATTGATATAGGGTCTTCCTCTATAGCCCAGGGTGGGCCTTGAACTTGGGATCTTCCTGTCTCAGCTTCCTGAGATCTGTGATTACCACCATGCTAGACCTTGTAACTGCTTCCATACTGTAGTTTTTGAGGAAAAAATGACAAGGGAAAAGTATATATATATTCAAGACAGACACTTTTTTTTTCTGTGATGGGGTCCTGCTGTGTTTCCACAGTTGCTTTTAACCACCTGTGTTCAAGTGGTAATCCTGCCTCAGCATCCCAAGCAGCTAGATGAAATCTGTTCGGTTGGCTTTGCTTTTGAGACAAAGCCTCACTCTGTAACCTAGGCAATCTTCTTGACACTCTTCCTAAATGCTGGGATTACAAGTGTGAGGCTCCACACCTGGCCTTTTATTGAGACAGGGTCTCGTGTAGCCCAGGCTGGCCTCTGCCCCTCAAGTGTTGTGTTTACAGACAGGGTCACCAAGCCTGGCTCAGATGCAACAATCTCTCTCCCTCTCTTTTTCTCTCTCCAGGGCCTCACACACTGCCAAGCTGGCTTCAAATTCCTGCTGCTCTTGCCTTTAAAAACATTTTTAGATTTATTCATTTTATGTCATGTGTATTTGGCTTGCATATATGTATGTGTACCATGTGTGTGTGCTTGATATCCACGGACCTCAGAAGAGAGCATTGGATCCCCTGAAATTGGAGTTGTAATCCCATTGTGTGGGTGCTGGCAACCCACATCCTCTGCGAGAGCAGCAAGTGCTCTTAACCACCGAGCCATTTCTCTGGCCCCTGGTTTAGCCTTTTTTTTTTTTTTTTTTTTTTTTTTTCTTCGAGACAGAGTTTCTCTGGGTAGTTTTGGTGCCTGACCAGGCTGGCCTCGAACTCACAGAGATCTGCCTGGCTCTGCCTCCCGAGTGCTGGGATTAAAGGTATGTGCCACCACCGCCCAGTTGGTTTAGCCTTTTAAATGCTGGGACTACAGACATCTACTACCAAGCCCGACTTTAGATCCATTTGGGGGGAAAAAAAACCAGATCTGGTCTGGACTGGTCTGGAACCTGCTATGTAGGCTGCCCTTGAACTCACAGAGATCCTGCATCTGTCTACCAAGTGTGCCACCATGCCTGGCCAGATGCATGTTTTTTATTTATTTATTTATTTATTTATTTATTTATTTATTTATTTATTTATTTTGGTTTTTCAAGACAGGGTTTCTTTCTCTGTGTAGCTTTAGAGCCTGTCCTGGAACTCGCTCTGTAGACCAGGCTGGCCTCAAAGTCACAGAGATCCTCAGTGCCTCCCGAGTTCTGGGATTAAAGGCGTGCACCACTACCACCCGGCCCAGATGCATATTTTTAAAAACATTTATTTTCTCTGAGGTTACTCGAACATATATTGTATGCAGGGAACCCACACATGGAGGGCTGACTGTATTTTTATTATTGAAATTGGTATTTTATGGAGGAAATATTTATTCCCTTTTAACTGTTTTCTTATGCTTCCGACAAATCTTGAGATGCTGGTTGCTGGAGAGAGAACAAAAAAAGCCCCCATAAATTTGATATAGTCAGGCTCACAACTTAGTGCCGTAAGCTAATTTATTTATTGAAATGCTGGGCCTTGGGGCTGGAGAGATGGCTCAGAGGTGAAGAGCACTGACTGCTCTTCCAGAAGACCCAAGTTTTGTTCCCAGAACCCATGTCTGTGTCTCACAATTGCCTTTAACTCCAGCTCCAGGAGATCCTGGATTCTGGCCTCCTGGGTCACTGCACTGAATGCACACACACACACACACACACACACACACACACACACACACTACAAATACACACAATTAAAACCATAATAACAAGGACCTGGAGAGCCAGGTGGTGCACATTGAGAAGCACTCGGGAGGCAGAGGCAGGAGGATCTCTGTGAGTTCGAGGCCAGTTTAGTCTACATAGTGAGTTCCAGACCAGATAGGGTTACACAGAGAGATTCTGTTCCAGGACAGCCAGAACTACACAGGGAAACCCTGTATTTGAAACAAAACAAAACAAAACAAAACAAAACAAAAAAACCAGAGAGATGGCTAGAGGTTAAAGGCATCTGTCGCTCTTGCAGAGGACTGTGGTTCAGCTACCACCACCCACATGGCTGCTCACTACCTGTTACTCCAGGTCTAGGGAGCCTGATGTCTTCTTCTAGTCTCCAAAGGCACCAGGCACACACATGATGCACATCCATACATTCAAGCAAAAACACTCATAAATATAAAATTTAAAGATAAGTATTTTAAAATAAAATCTCTTTTAAAATGAAAATAAATAAAATGCTGTTAGAGCCGGTTACAGTGAGAGACATCTGCATACCCAGCTGAGGCAGAGGGATCTTCAACCCTGGAACTCAGGCCGGCCAGCCTGGGCAGCATAGTCAGATTGTGTCTCTAGAAAGAAAAGCAAAATAAAATTGAAAAAGTAAAAATGGAGCTAAGGATGGTGGCACACACCTATATTCCTAGCACTTGGAAAGTTGGGGCAAGAGGTTCAGGAGTTCAAGCCTAGCCTCAACTACACAGCAAGTTCAATGCCAGCCTAGGCTACATGAGACCCTGTCTCAAAAATAAAAAAAATTGCAAAGAGTAAGTTATATTTATTCTAACACACACACACACACACACACACACACACACACACACACATTGTGTATGAGGCAGGGATGAAGAGGTGACTCCTGTGACCTCTTGCACATGAGGGAGGTGGGGCCCTAAGACCCTACCTTGTCCATTTTCTACCTCTTGGCTGTCCTTGGTACACCAATTGTTTCTCTTGTAGGAGTGTACCATGGCTTAGTAAGGAGGGCTCACACAAGAAGTACCTGGGGAAGCTCAACCCTTGGGGCAACAGTTCTCGGTTTGTGGGTTATGACCCCTTTGTGGGTAGTATATCATATCCTGCATATCAGATACTTACATTATGATTCATTAACAGTAGCAAAATTTCATTTTATGGTTGTGTGTGTGGGGGGGGTCACCACAACATGAGGAACCTGTATTAAAGGGCTACAGCATTAGGAAGGTTGAGAACCACTGCCTTGGGGCCTTCCCCCACCTTCCTGAAGGAAATGCTAAAGTGCTCTTAATGTGCCTTTGGCCAAGGCTGATGGCAACTGCCTTGGAATACACCAGTACATTCTTCTTCCCATTTTACAGATGAAGAAATGGAGGGCTGGGTCAGTCAAGCTGAATCCATTTGGGTCTCTCTGACCAAACCCAGCCCACAAGGGAAAAGGTGAATATGATGAACAGGACTGGGATTTTGTTCTGGACTTGAGAGTCTGAACTTTATTCCTTAGATAATAGGGCACCAGCCCTGGCTCCAGAGCCCTTCTCCCCACTAGTCAGACCTATTTGTGTGGTTTGTTGGTTTTCCTCTAATGGAATGTGAAGTAGGTGGGTGGGACAAGGTCTTTGTTTTGTGCATTGCTGGAACTTGCTGGAACCTTCTAAGGATTCAGTAAGCATTTAAGGGAAGGAAGGGAGGCGGGTTCTAAGAACTGCAAATGAAGCATTTTAATCTTACTTAACGTCCAAACAGTGTCTTGAAGTAGAGGCCAAACTCCTTCACATGTACCCAGATAAGGAAAGCGAAATTCAGAGAGAATGACTTCTCTGAGGTCACAAAGCTAGGCAAGTGACAAAGCCAGCACTCACGCATAGCCTGCCTGTAATCCATGACTGCAGGAGCTGGGCATGGTGCTGGATGATAGAGAGGAGCTAGAAAAAGCCAGTCTGGCTGAAGGATGGGGAAAGATGGAGTGAAGAGCCTTGAGGCTGAGAAAAGAGGCCAGTCAGGTTAGGTAAGCATTTAGACTATGGTTCTGTCTCTAGTAACTTTACTTTTGGTTTGCCTTCCAATTCCAGGTCTCCACAGCTGAAGTTGTGGCCCCAAAGGCGTCCAGCCTTGGCCAATCATCTGCCCCTGAGGTCATAGACCACACTCCCATGTCTTGCCTCTGCTTGCTTTGGGACAGACTCTGTATAGCTACCAGGCTACCACCCTGGAGGTGAACGCCATGCTCGGACCTTAGTATTCCCCATGATGCCTCTGCCTAGTTTCTCTTCCCACTTGGACACGATGTTTGCCAATTCTTCAGCCAACGCCCCTTCTACCAACAGCTCTGTGCCCCAGTGCCGTGACTATCGGGGTACACATCGTCTGCATATGGTGGTCTACAGCCTGGTCTTGGCGACTGGTCTCCCTCTCAATGCTCTGGCTCTCTGGGTCTTTGTGCGTGTGCTGCGTGTAAACTCAGTGGTGAGCGTGTACATGTGCAACCTGGCAGCCAGCGATCTGCTCTTCACCCTGTCACTGCCCCTGCGCCTCTCCTACTACGCACGGCACCACTGGCCCTTCCCGGACTTCCTATGTCAGACGTCGGGCGCCATCTTCCAGATGAACATGTACGGCAGCTGTATCTTTCTGATGCTCATCAACGTGGACCGCTACGCGGCCATCGTGCACCCGCTGCGACTGCGCCACCTGCGGCGGCCCCGCGTGGCGCGGCGGCTCTGCCTGGGCGTCTGGGCGCTCATCCTGCTGTTCGCCGTGCCCGCTGTCCGCGTGCACAGCCCGTCCACCTGCAGGCACGAGAACATCACCGTGAACCTGTGCTTCGAGAGCTTCAGCGATGAGCTGTGGAAGGGCAAGCTGCTGCCGCTCCTACTGCTGGCCGAGACACTGGGCTTTCTGCTGCCCTTGGCCGCTGTCGTCTATTCGTCCGGCCGGGTCTTCTGGACGTTGGCGAGGCCCGACGCCACCCAGAGCCAGCGGCGACAGAAGACCGTGCGCCTCCTGCTGATCAATCTCGTCATCTTCCTGCTGTGCTTCGTGCCCTACAACGCCACACTGGCAGTGTATGGGTTGCTGCGAGCCGACCTGGTGGAATCCAGCCTCCAGGCCCGCGATCAGGTGCGCGGTGTGCTGATGGTAATGGTGCTGCTGGCCGGCGCCAACTGCGTGCTGGATCCGCTGGTGTACTACTTCAGTGCCGAGGGTTTCCGAAACACCCTCCGCAACCTGGGCACCCCGCTCCATACCAGGCCTTTGGCTACCAATGGGGCTAGAGGGGTGCTCACCGAACCACCCTCAGAAACCACCCAAAACACTGGGCTGGATGCCACCAGTCAGGGTCTACTCCAGCCCGCCAATCTGGAAACACCGGTCATCCAGAGCCCCCAGGATTCAGCCCTCTGAAAGGACACAGTGTCCTAGCGTAGGCTCGGGCCACCCTCAAAGGCTTAGGGTGTCCATTTGAGGGAGGTGGGCTGGGAACTTGGACTTTGAAGCCACTGCAGTCCCAGTGTGCAGAAGAAAGCAAGTGTGTAAGCAGGGGTAGAGGAGAGGAAGAGTGCTGCTGGTGAGGGCCATGGGCTCGGGCTTTTATGCAGAGGACCCTGCTCCAGTATGTAGGACGCCATGGAGTGAGCATGCCCGTGGCTAAGAGCTGGTACGTGAAACAGAAGATGGCTCTCCCGGATTTAGGTCATCAGTCAGAGAACTGAAGATTCCCTAACCTTGGTGAATCAACTACACAGAAGGTCATCTGTCATTTTCAAAAACAAAGCAAAACTCAGAACCTAGAACCCACTGCCTGTACATGCTGGGCCACCACATTCCCACTGAACTCCACCCCAGCCCCACCTGCTGCCTTCTGTGCTGACTTGAGGGCCATGGCTGCCAGGCCACCAGCCCTCACTTCCACTTGCCCTCCCTGCGCAGCTGGGAGGCATGATACAAAGGTGTGTTTGATATGCACTGACCTGTTTTGTGACTGGTAACGGTTTAGACTTGACACCCAGTATGAGGAGGTTGGGGAAGGGCAGAGCTGTGGGTTGAGTCCCTCGAAAACCCTAGTTCTTAGGCCTTTTCTAGTCGTCCTTTCTCCTTCTATCACTCTCCGGGCTTCTTCCATTCTGTGTCTCCCTTCCTCCCTCTCTCCTCCCATCTCCTCCTCCCCACTCCCACCCCTTCTACAGACTGGGCTGGCCTTGAACTCTTTTTTGTTTAATTTTTTTTGTTTTGTGTGTGCGTATGTGTGTGTGTGTTTGTTTGTTTCTTTGTTTTTTGAGACAGGGTTTCTCTGTGTAGCCCTGGCTGTCCTGGAACTTGCTCTGAAGACCAGGCTAGCCTCGAACTCACAGAGATCTGCCTCTTTCTCCTAAGGACTGGATTAAATGTGTACAACCACTATGATCAGCTTTTTTTTTTTTTTTGGTTTTGTTTGTTTGTTTGGTTGGTTGGTTGGTTTTTCGAGACAGGGTTTCTTTGTGTAGCATTGCTATCCTGCCTGGAAGAATTCACAGAAATCTGCCTGCCTCTGCATCCTTGGATTAAAGACATGCACCACCACTGCCGGGCTTGGCTTTGAACTCTTGATCCTGTTTCTACACTTCCTAAGACTGGGATTAGAAGCATGCGCACCATGCCCAGCTGCCGTAAATATCTTACAGAATTCGTATTTTCTGAGAAAGGCTCTCTCTACATAGCCAATACTCTGCTTCTCTCTCTCCTCACTCATTCTCTCCATACCCCTCTGTCCTCCTGGTCCTCCTCCCTGTCGCTCCCTCCCCTCTCCTCTTCCCTGCCCCTTCATCTCCCCTCCCCCCTCCTTTTCTCTCCTCTCACTCCCCTCTTCCTCTCTGACCCCTAACATTTTTGCCATCAAGCATCAATGCTCAAACTGTTTGGTCTCTGATCCCTTTATCCAAACTGAGGGACCTGAAGAGCTTTTGTTTTTCTTTTGTCTTTTGTGATGCTCGCCATGTTATAAATCAAGGCTAACATGTTTCTGAAACATGGAGATACAGAGGCACACACTCCATTTCACTGAGAGCAGTGATGTCATCACATTTCAGGAAACTTCTGGAAGCTTCCCTATATGCTGGTGAGAGAATGGTTGTGAAACCGACAAGGGACGTTAGTATTATGAATATAGTTTTGACCTCGAGGACTTCCTCAGAGAGCTGGTCTCTGGATCACACTTTGAGATCACTTGCTCTAAAGTATTAGAGTTCACGTCTAACTTCCTCTAGGACAATATTTTTATGACTCTGGGATGAGGGCATTGATCAGCTAATGGCTAATTGTGGTTCCTACGGCTCAGGACTTGCTGGAGGACAGGCTGGAACTGTACACCAAATGTAACATTATCTTGGGCTTTACCAGCGCAGCAGCCTGGAGGTGGGGAGTGGGGGTTGGGGTCGGGTACAAAGCCAGACACACAAATACTCAGGGCCAGGGTGGAGCATTTCTGGGGAAGGAAAGGCAACAGTGTTTGCCAGCAGAAGACTGTACAGGAAGTAAGGGAGATGGCCGGATAGGAAGTGCCTGTCTCCGTAGCAAGCAGGAGGCTAGCAAAATGGTGTTCTTCCCTCCTTACCCAAGTAGCGGTTGGGTTGCTCGGAGGGGT
This sequence comes from Peromyscus nudipes, assembly GCA_902168325.1. Classification (NCBI taxonomy): domain Eukaryota; kingdom Metazoa; phylum Chordata; class Mammalia; order Rodentia; family Cricetidae; genus Peromyscus; species Peromyscus nudipes. Next base: position 18,794 of record CABHPH010130072.1, read on the forward strand.
TGCAGAGTTGGTGCTGTGACATTTTTAGACGCTGACATTGAGAACTGTCATGTATGTGTCCTAGAAGCATTATGTCCCTGTGTCTCCCAATACAGAGAGATTTTCCAAGCACTTCGGTTTCAGTTAAGATTTGGGCCTTTTGTGTCTTTAGGAGGGCTTCGATTGCTGATTTACAGTGGTAAAATGACCCCTGGTGGCCAAACCAGGGAACTACCCTCACTTCCTCCGTGGCAGGCTAGTTTCTCCGTCAAGGCGGATGGAGGTGGGATGCCCACCAGGCCCTTACCACCAGCTGCTCTACAGAAGGCCTGCGGTCAGCATCTGTCCCCAGCAGCTCAGGACCCAAGGTCTGTGCTCTTCCTGACAGGAGAGTAGGAGCGGCATCAACCCTCTTTGGCTGAATCTCAGGACATTGCGTTACACAAACAGCTCAACAGAATCTTCAAAAGTTTTGGGGGTGAAGGGGTGGATGTAGCTCAGTTGGTAGAGTGCTTGCCTTGCATGCGCAAAGCCCTGGGTTTGAAACTCAGCACCACATAAACCTGGCCTGGTTGTTGTATGCTGGTAATTCCAGCGCCCAAGGAGTGGAGACCCAGTAGCACACCCCTTTAATCTCAGCACTGTAGCAGCAGAGCTAGGCAGCTCTCTGTGAGTTTCAGGCCAGCCTCGTCTACATAGAGCGTTCCAGACAGCCAGGGCTATAGAGAGACCCTGTATGACAGAAAGAAAGAGAGAGAGAGGAAGGAAGGGAGAGAGGGGGAGGGATCAGGAAGGAAGAAGTAGAGGCAGGAAGATGAGTTCTAAGTTGCTCTCAGCTACATATTGAGTTCTGGGATGCATAAGACTGTCTCAAAGAAAAAAGTTCCCAGCTGAGCTGTGGGGGCCTAGGCCTCTAGTTCCAGTGCTCAGGTGGCAGAGGCAGGCAGATCTCTGTGAGTTCAAGGCCAGAGTGGTCTACATAGTCAGGCCAGCCAGAACTACGTAGTGAGACCCTCTTCTCAAAAAATGAAAAAAAAAAAAATAAGTGGAGGGGTCTGATGTGTGCATGCCTATAACCCCAGCTCTGTGGATACTGAGGCTGGAGAATCATGCGTTTGAGGCCAGCATTTGCAAGTCCCTAGGTGTGATCTCTAGCACTACAAATACATTGAAAGGGAGTACTTTTATATCCAGGTATTGAGCGGATTCCAGAGTAATTAAAACAGCATGTATCACCTAACAGACCATACAACTTACTTATTTATTCTAATTTTTGTATGTATTATCTGTCTTCCTCCATCTCCCTAGGTAGAATGTAAGCTCCTTGGCAGGGGGAGCAAGGATTTTTGTTTGGTTGGTTCACTGATGTATTTACTGGCATCTAGAACAGTGCCTGGCACAGAGGAAGTATTCAATAAAGACTCGTTAAACGAATAGTCAGATCTTGTCAAGTGCCTGACTATCTAGTGGGGACCATTGAACAAGAACTATAATGTAAGACGAAGATAAAGGGAAGTAGAGACAGCACTGGCTGTTAACTTAGGGGAGCCCCTGAGAGCTGCCCAGTGAGGTGTGCTCACAGACATACTTGTAGGAAAGAACTGTGGGAAATCGGGTAGGGAGGTCTAAAGAAGGGATCAAGGGCTGCAGCGGGGAGAAGTATGCTCAGGCCGCACAAGAAGTAGATGGAAGCAGGTTGTCTCCAGCCTGAAACCCAGGGTGTCAGAGCCCAGAACTGTTTCCAGACATTTCACCACCTCAAGAACAGAGGCAAGACTAGATAAATGAGGCGTTGTAGCCAGTGGGTGGTGGCCCATGCCTTTAATCCCAGTCCAGCACTCGGAGGCAGGGGCAGGTGGATCTCTGTGAGTTCAAGGCCAGCCTGGTCTACAAAGCAAGTTCCAGGACAGCCAGGACTGTTACACAGAGAAACCTTGCCTCAAAAAAACAAAACAAAACAAAACAAAACAAAACAAAAAGGTATTGTAGGCATCAGGAAAGAACAGCACCCTACAAGTGACAGGCTGTGGAGATTTACAAAAGCCCAGATCTCTGTCATTAGTGCCCCAACCCCCGGACCCTACCCCACCCTCACCCCACCCCCACCCCACCTGCACCACCCTGTGCCTGTGCTCTGGGCCTGCCCCATTTAACACCAAGGGGTGTTCCAAGGAGAAGGAGGAGAAAAATCTTAGGCGAAAATAAGAGCAATCGCCAGATGTAGTGGTACAGGCTTGTAATCTTAACTACTCCGGAGGCTGGGCCAGGAGGATTTTATGTTCAAGGCCAGCCTGGGCAACTGAGTGACACTGTCTCAAAATAAACGGGGCTGCAGACAGTTTTTGCCAAGCATGTGCAAAGACTTGGGTTCCACCTCCAGTATGGAAAAAAGAAAGCGTTAAAAGGTTGAGATAAGAGTCCTGCTCCTTTCCACAAAAGGAACTATTATTCTGATGGTAGCAGACACCCGCAGTCCCAAACTCTGCGACCTATGGCGGGAGGACTTAGAACTCCACGCCAGCCTGGACAGTAAGAAAAGACCCAAACCGATCGGTGTGCCCAGGACTTTAATCCCAGCACTCGGGAGCAGAGGCCGGCGATCTCTGAGTTTGAAGCCAGCCTGGTCTACAGAATTCCAGGATAGCCAGGGCTACAAGAAAAATCTTGTCTTGAAAAATAAAACAAACAACAAATAAAAGAAAGAAAGACAGAAAAGGCCCTGTCTCTCAATAAATATATAAGCAAATAAATTTTCTGTGCACCAGGATTTCAGTATAATGTTTATAATTCTCTTTGTTTTTTTTTTTTTTTTTTTTTTTGGAGACAGGGTCTCTCTACTTAGCGCTGGCTCTCCTGGTACTCACTATGTGACCAGGCTGGCCTCAAACTTACAGAGCTCCTTCCTCTGCTTCATGAGTGCTGGGATTAAAGATGCTCACCACTACCCATCTGGCTTGCTGTTTTGAGACAAGCTTTTGCTCTGTATCCCAGACTGTCTTTGAGCTCTGGCTCCTCCTGTCTCAGTTTCTGAAGTGTTAAGATCACATGTGCTCCACTGTGCTTTTCTTTTTTCAAGACAGGGTTTCTCTGTATAGTCCTGGCTGTCCTGGAACTCACTCTATAGACCAGGATGGCCTCGAACTCACAGAGATCCTCCTGTCTCTGCCTCCCAAGTGCTGGGATTACAAGCATGCGCCACCACTGCCCCACTCCTCCATGCTTTTTTAGGGTGCCTCATCTTATTTAATTAGTACAATGGCGTCTGAGTTATGAATATGATTAGCCCTATTTCGCAGAGGAAACACTGGAGAATCTGAGGTCTAAAGGTCACAGGAGCAGGAAGTGGCTCAGCTCAGTCTCTGTTTCCCAAACTCTGACTTCACTTCCAGCCTTAGGAAACTTGCCACCCGGTTCAGTCACATGCAGCAGTACCATTCCCAGCCACTTTCCCTCGGCTGCCTAAGGCCTTGCCAGCCCATAATACTTACTTCTATTATATCTTGTGTGTAACAGATTTCTCTGGGACTGAAACATCCCACCTTTCAGGGAAGCTCCTTAAGCAGGAAAGTAAACAACACAAAATAGTTTCAGGAAGTCCCTAAAAACTGACCAGATTCACTAGGCCTCTCCCTGTCAGAGTAAGCCACAAAAGCTGAGAAGGACTTAAAGGAACGGAGCTCTAAAGACCCTCAGACCAAGCTAAGCCAGCTACCTGAAAGAAGCAGAGATCAGCTGAGCTGCTGGAGGAGGTTTAGACCAACTGAGTCACTTGAAGGGACACTGTCCAGCCTGTTGAGTGGCCTGCAGGCTGTGCAGTGCGCTCCAGGTTCCCAGCTTTGTGAGCTGTCACCATGCCGGGGTGGGCTTTGGTGATGTCACTGTCTTTGAGTCAGTTCTGCTCCTGTAAGTGACCCCAATAAAACCCAGTGGTTCACCAAGGTGGACTTTGGTGGTCTCCACACTTAGTTCTATCCTGGGCTCTTTATCTGGGGTGTGCTGCATCGCCCAGGAAGTTATGCCACACAGCCATCCTTGGTTTCCTCTCCCCCGCTCACAGAAGCCACCTAGCGCTTCTGCTGCCCTGTCCCACCTTGAACCTGCCTCATCGTCTCTGTGCTGCTCTTCTCAGACCTTTCTCCACCATCCTCATCCACTTAGCGCCCCCCCACGCCCCGCCCCCAACCCTCACTTTACACTTGCCTTGGAACCCTTTGCTAGACACTGTGGCTGAGGGGGGCTGAGAACTGGGCTCATTCGTGTCTCCAACTGCGTTGTTGCCCAAACATACCCCCACGGAATGGTCTGCAGCAGCTTTTCTTCGTCAGTGGCACACAGAATGGGTTAGACAGCCTGCAGCTGGCCACAACCCTCTCCCCAAGTCTGAGATGTACTCATTTCTGTGACAGTCTTCTTACATCCACCAACACAGCAAGAGGGGATGGTTCCTTGGTTCTTAAGTTCCTTGAAGTCTATCTCCTTTGTGCATGGCCAGAAGAGTTGGGATGTAGGAGCAATCATCAATCTTGAGATACAGTTCAGGAGAATCAGGACCTAGGTGAGCATCCCAAATGATGGCAGAGCTGCTTCCATTTTGGCCCTGCACTATCTCACAGCAAAGCCCTGTACGGAAGGGTTGCCAACCAGAGGGAGTTCCGTGAAGACTGGGAAAGGAGAGAGGTAAACCCCATACCAGCCTTCCTTCTCTTTCAGCAGGCCCTAAAGACAGACTAGACGCTAAGACAGTTGTCCCACGCTGCTTCCTAGAACTCTTAAAGAACTGGAAAGGGAAGTTTCTCCTACTGGGTTTAGAGAAAACCAAAGGCTTCCAGGACTTTGGAATCAAACAAACCTGGCTAGTAATATCAGCTGTCACTTCTTAGCAATGTGACATTGATCAGTTAACCTCTGTGAGCCTCTGTTTCCACCCCTGTGAAATGGGGCTCATAGTATCTACTTATTGGGTTGGTGGAGGGCCAATGAAATTTGAAAAGCACTTTAGAAATCCCATAAACGGGAGCTCCTTCCATCAAGGTCTTATGTAGGGCTTTGGGGTTGCTGGCGGTACTCTTCTGAGAGACAGCAAGGCCTCCAGGTGCATCGTCCAGACGAGCCCCGCGACTGAGCAGAACTAGTCAGGGGAACTAGCAATAGGCAGGCTGGGCACGTTTCCATGGTGCTGGGTCAAGCAGGCAGCCTTGGGGCAGTGGCTGGCCCATTGCCCTCTGGGGGCACTCTCTCCCCATGAGGCTGATGTCCAGTCCTCCAGACTAACATGGAGGTGGAGAAGTGCATGAAAGGCAGAGGAGGCAGACAGAATGAGGAGTCCACGGTGGAGAAGGGGCCAGGGAGAAGGCTGGAGGGGAAGTAAGGGCCAGGCAGGCCCAGGGTGGGGCTGGGAGAGGGGCCCGTGGCCCTGAGGGCAGCGCCAGCCCTGGAGGGAAAGCTCCGACCCAGGGAGGGAGGAGGGACAGGCAGGGAGACCAGCAGCGCTGACACAGCCTCCATGTGTGGAACGGGCTGGGGTTTGGCCCACAGGTCAGGCGTCTGGCAGTATTATGGGATGGAGAGGCCTTAGGAGACAGGGAGAGTATTATGGGCTGGAACAGCCTTAGGAGACTGGGGAGTATTATGGGC